>VUQK01011709.1:49858-64350 GCA_015106715.1 Bujurquina vittata
TGTGTGGGGGGGGGGGGGGGGGGGGGGGGTGTGTGCAATAACAATCATGAGGTCACCGCCGAAGGAGTTCTGTTTTCCAGGAAGCAGTAATTTTCAAAAGCGTTCGAGTACCCTCTTCAGGCTGTACACAATCTAAAATGTTAACCCCGGAGGAATGTGCAGCTGGGTTTAGGAGAGGCAAAGATCCAACAGAACTACTTGTTGATCAAACTGGAGGTTGGGATTTATGATGGAACAGCTGGAAATCTGGAGTTTTTAGCTGTAAGAAGCTTTGGAAATCAGTGTTAGACCTCCTGTACTGAATTCTGCTGTATTAATAAGATAGTTCCTTGTTTCACTACGAACATTTGAAGTCTGAACTCTTCTTTGAACACAGCTTATGGCGGTTTGACATTTACACAGTGTCATGTTGGTTCATGCTGCCATATTTGCATTAAAGTGCCACTATTTTACTACTGGGAAATTCCCCCATCCTGTAATTTAAATGGATTCTTTTTTGTGCAAAATAAAAAGGTTTGCAAAACTAAAGGACAAGCCTGATAACAAATGGAGGTATTCACTCCCAGAAACAAAAAAACAAACAAACAAAAAAACCCTGCTGATGAAATGTCTCACTAGCATTCCAGGCTCTTACAGAGAGAGACCAGTGGGCAACCCCATGCCAACATACATCCTCTACGGAATTCCCTAACCAGTTGGTGAGGGGTTATGGGAGTATACATTTTTACTTTGTGGCCAGTGGTTTCTAGATGGTCACCAACCAGTCTTTAGACCTGTGTGACTTCCTTATTTACATCACCAAGTAACACAATCGCATAAAACCTCGCTCAGAAAACAGCTATCAAACAAAGAACGGTCTTAAATACAAGCTCCCTCACAGTCAAAGTCTAGAGCTGTGTCTGCCATTTGAACTTTAAAATGTCTCAACTACGAGCAAACTGAATGTTTTCTTGTTGGCTGCAAGACCAAACTCAAAGATTGTTAATGCATTCCTGGCATCTGAGCAACTGAAGACCCAATAGATGACTTCAACTTTAATGACAATGCTTGTTTAAGATTTTTTTATTTATTTTTTAGTGTTTGCCAAGTTCAGCATGACTAAAGTTACCATTTGTTTTATTCTTCCTGTGTGCATGTTAACTATTTTCTAATACAGTCAAATTCACAATAATTCCTTTTTTTTACACATTTTTCTCTTTTCACTCTCAGATAACAGCATAAACATGAAATAGTGATACAAAGGCAGCCCATTAAGACAGATGTAAACTAGCTGTCACTCTTTATGTATGTAACCAATATGGCCCTTTAAATGAGCGTGACGTGACACCTTTACTAAATATCAAACCTAATTTTAATACTGAAAACAAAACCAGCCACAGATACAGATAGGTTACATAACTAATTTCTGCTTTTTAAAAAAACCTACTACAATTTAAAGTCCATTGTTTCAACTACAGATATGTGTGACTTGATTTCTCTTGCACAATAAATGTCTATGTTGAGATTGTAATACAAATAATTTACAGGCATACTGATGTTACACATTGTCTCTCTTACCTTCTGTGTTGAGGGCTGCTCCAGCTTCAATGGGAATGACAAGCAGGGGGAGAATCCCACTGAGGCCTACAGCAACAGAGCCCACCAGAGACAGGAGCCAAACATGAGCACGCTCACTGGCTAAGAAATCTGCTACTGCCTGGAAGCCTGGGAGGTCATCCGACAGGCTGGGGCCTGGTCCTGCAGCTGTGGCCATTGCATGAGCTATAGCTGTTTGTGTCATCTTCTGGCTGCTTGATGCCCCCCTGGAGGTCAGCATCAGCAGGGCAACCGGGATAAATAGAGCAGCTACAGGCCAGCTGGGCCTCCAGTAACGTCCACCTCTCATCCGTTCCACGGTCCGAAAAATACCTGCAACCAGTAATGCTGTAGGGGGAGAAAACTTTGAGGAAAACAGGTTCTCTCTGCATCTTAATGTATTAACACACTGTTTAAAATACCACTTAATTAAATTGGAAACCTTTATAAAGCTCAAAGTGATGTCATAAAATTGCTTGTGCTTTTCCTTAACATAAGGCAAGAAAATAAATGTAGCAGAAAAGCTGGAATTGGTGTTATAGTTGCAGTTAGTTATAAAAATACTGAAAAATAAATAAATGAAAACTGACACAAAACTGTGATGGAAGCGTGCTTCTAAAGAACCTCCATCATTTCCGTGGAACAATTTAGTCATAGTTATTGGAAGTCATATACAGTACTGCACAAAAGACTTGAGTCTCCCCTTCTTTCTTTATATCTTTAGCAATAGTTCTCCAGTTTCTGAATATTGTAAAGTTTGTCATTGGCTTTCTATCATTAGGCAATCTGTCATTAACAACCAGCTGCAAAAACAGATAAGTTGTTTCAATTTCTTTAGGTGAATCTACTTTAGGCTGCTCCCTTATTCCCAAATAGGGGGGAAAAAATCCAGCAAAGAGCTGACATAAAAACTGAGAGATGCATCTTCAGATGATCCATCTACTGTTCACTACAAATGAACTCCGGCTGTCAAGAAGCCATTTTTAAGGAAGGAAAACAGAGGAAAGGTTGGGGTACGCCAAACTACACAAGAAATGGCCTGAAAAAATCAGTGGCAACAGGTCTTACGGAGTGATGAATGCAAATTTAAAATGTTTGGTTCTACTCTTCATCATGAGAGGGACAACACAGAGTGTCTCAAGCCATCTTCAAAACATGGTGGAGGCTCTGTCATGGTTTGGGGCTCCATTTCGGCCAGTGGTGTTGGGAATCTTTTCAAAATTTATGGAATTCAGATTTTGAGCCAACTGGAAAGGAACTGATTGGCAACAGCTTCAGCTGACAATGATCCCACACACCCTGCCAATGCAGTAAAAGCAAGGCAGTAACAGCAGGCTCCTGAGAGCCCAGACCACAACAACACTGAAACAGTGTGTGATCATCTTGACAGAAAATGGAAAAAAGGCGCCCAGAGAAGAGTTTGTCCCTTAAGAAGCCTGGACAACTATTCCTATGTTTCCATTTATGTTTGCACTGAAGTCACATCCCACTTTCTTAACAAGATATTAAGAAATGAAGGGTGACTTAAGACTTCTGCACAGCTCTGTAAACCATAACACATAGACAGTTTTCATAATGGCTCTGTACCCCACCACAATAGATCAGAAATTAGAAAGAAAGAAACAAACAAACAAACAAAATAAACTGAAGTGCAGATTTTCAGCTCTAATTCAAGGGTTTAAAGAAGGTCAAGGTATAACTGCCATTTTTATACACAGTCCTCTATTTTTATTGGGTCGAATAAAACTTGAAAAATTAGAATTGCCATAGTTATTTTAAAAAATATATACTTAATAACACAAGCTGCTTTTAGTGCTTCAGTAGCTTCTAAATGAATCAATCAGACTTTAACTGTAGATGTTAGTGTGCCTCAAAGTGCTTCAAAAATGCAAGTCTAACACTTAAAAATCAATTTAAGAGCCTTAATCTGTCCACAGCTTCTTGCCCACTGTAAAACAGTCCATAAATTATAGAGCTGTAATTCATAAATCTTTCCTTGAATTTGTATATGAATAACCTCAGATACAAGCCGAGAGCATGCACATTATGTCTATATTTATTATAAGCTGTAGCTTAAATGTTTGTGTAAACACAGGTTGTGTCCGTGTCTAAATATATATATGAACCTAACAGCAACAATACTACACGTAGTGGTCTATTTAAAAGTGACTCTTACTCAACCTGCATTGACTAAACGATATTTTTTAAACTCTTGGTATACATTTAAAACATTAAATGTCTTTGGCGCGTGTGTGACAAAAGTGCAGGAGTGTCAGAGGAAGAAACTTCCAGAAATAGCTGCCAGACTTCCTCCTGGCAGGAGCCTATTGATATTTTTGTCGCCGCCTCTGAGTAACTGAGAAAAGTTGAAGTGCCTTTAACTTATTATCGATTATTCACATTTTGCAGATAAAAAAGGTGAACCAGACTGAAGTCACTGTTAACCATTTAGCAGGATTTTTTTTCTTTAGTTTGAGCAGCATTTAACCTGCGCTGTTGCGCGGTGATTTATGTGGAGAAAATTAACACGCCGCGGCGAAAAAGTCGCAAATAGTGCGGCAACTTAGCGTTTCTTTAAAAGTTGTGTTACTCCTGGGTCTGTTTAGCAGGCTAACGTTAGCCTGTAGACGTGCGGACGTACACATCAGCAGAGATTAGCCTCTTTGACACGCAGTCACTTCAAATTAATGCTAACGGCTACCCTGCTAAAGCTAGCATCAGTTTAACAAACTTACTGCTGCCGTCACCGGACAGGAAACCAGAGCAAAAGACAGTCTGCATGTGGCATTTTATCTCTGGTACCTTGTGATTTCGGCAATCTTTGCACCAGTATGTCCCTGCCATCCAGGCCGGCTTGATAAGATGCAGGCAGAGTTCCTCCAGACTCCAGCTGCTGCAGCTGCTCCTGCAGGCAGGGATCTGCTAGCTGCAGCGCACCAGAAACTGAGGGTCACCGCGGCTCTAACCGTCTCCAGACCATCCGCTGCTCCAGACAGCCACGTATCAGGATCATGGAGGGGAAAACATAAACAAGAGGGGAGAGTCACAGCGTGAATCCCGCCCCACCAAAATACTTCAGGAAGTTACTCTATTCCCCCCGTTTTCACTCAGGACCCTTAGGCTGTCCACGTGAATATCAGCACGCTTTTTAAAAATATATATTTTAATGAAATAGCTGGATGTAGGCGAGATACCACAAGCACACAAAATCTAATTATTCACGAGAACCTCCATAATCTTAACCCAAAAGGATTTTAACTGATTATCAATTTAATTGATTATTTGAAACAGATTTCCATATAAAGCTGAAGTGAGTGATTAGTCGAATAGGAAAAAGAGTAGTTGCTTCAAATGTGAAAATATGCTTCCTATGTTGTTTTTTAATGTCAGTAAACTAAATAAAGACTTGTTTGTCCTAGAAAGTAAGTATCCCATTTTACTGTGCAAGTAGTATGATCTGTTTATACTATATGGCCATTTTATTTTAATCATTTTAATTAGCTTTATCAGAACAGATAATTCATTGGATCTAATCTTAATTTATAAAGAAGAACGTATACTTCACATTTGGAGTTTGGATATCATATAGTCCATCCCAGGAGTAGAATGTTTTCCAGAGTTTGGAGCGCCTCACAGGAGCAGAGCATTCAAAAGACAACAGAGGGAGCAGGACACCATGAGCCAAAAGCAGGCTGGGATAGATGCCACATCCTTTTTTGTCATGTACATTACAGACGTGTTCTAATGAGTTTTATAGATTAACCTTCTTTTTTACTAACTTCATGGGGGAAATATTTTGTATCAGAGGGATTTTGGCCTCACTTCACTTCAAAACAACCTCCCATCTTATAAAACTAAAACTACATACAAGCCCCCCCCCCAATGATGCATACCATCATTGACAGGCAAGCTACTATTTTTAATATCTGGCTTAAAACTTTCTTTTTTGATACATCTTATAGCTGTTGCTGATCAGGTGACCCTGAAAGCCTCCTGAGCTACGCTGTTAAAGGCCTGGGCTGTTGGGAGGTTCCCATTATGCTTCTTCATCACTCACGTCTCTCTTCCATGCCGTGTCTTTTATCCTGTCTCCCTCCACTCACCTCCAACCGGTTGCAGCAGATGGCTGAGTCCCTGAGCCTGGTTCTGCCGGAGGGTTCTTCCTATTAAAGGGAGTTTTTCCTTCCAACTGTCGCCAACTGCTTGCTCATAGGGGGTTCTTTTGATTGTTGGGGTTTTCACTGTATTATTGTAGGGTCTTTACCTTACCTTAAAGCACCTTGAGGTGACTGTTGTTGTGATTTGGCATTATATACAAACTTTTGAGTGTGTCCAAGTTTTTTGTCTGGTACTGTAAATACTGTAAAATTGAATTGAATTGAATTGCATCATACTTGTGGGTCCCTTTTATAGCACACTGTTGCTGTTAGATACAATATGGCTGTCAGCGTAATTACACAATGCATATAGACTGTAGACAGTGTTAGGTAATATAAAGAATGGGGAGAGAGTAAATTAGTCTTTTTTTTTGCTTTTGTTGTGGTTACTTACATCTCTTGCACAATGCCAGTCAGTCTTACTATTACTCTTCTTTACCTACATTTTTATATTTTATTTATATTGTTTTTATCACCGTTATTTAGGTAAAGTTTTGCACTCAGTGCCTGTGGCGCCTGCTCTCACTTTGTTGTTTATTTATTGTAGATTGTACGATTTTCTTGCTGCTGTAACAGTAATTTCCCTTGTGGGATCAATAAAGTATCTACTTACAGGAAGCAGTGAACTGAAACTCTGCTGTGGGAACCATTTGTTTTTTATATTAACACTAAAAGTTGCCACTATTTCCTCTTTGAATTCAGCATTTCATGCATATTACCTAGATACATCAATTCAAAAACAAAAAAATTAAACCCTATTTTCTGTTAACCTTTATGTCCTTTATATGTTTTATTATAAAATAAAAGCTAATACAACAAGACTGTATTACCACCATTAAAGGCTTTCTGTGGTGTTTCCTGCATCTATTAATGTAAGAGAGGAATTGTATTGTGTGGATCTCTTTTTTGTTTGTTCATGGACATCTATAGGTGCTTATGAATAATCAGCTACTCTCAGTAAGCCTACATTTTGACTTTTGTGCACTATATAATTAAGGGGGAAATAAGCCTTCTATTTGTGGTGGAACACAAACGTATAAGTCACTTGATATTTTCTGGGTATTATTAAAAATTAAAACCAGTTTGAGAAGATTATAAAATAAAATATTTTGAACCTTATGATCCTTTAAAAACTGTAACTGAACACGTTCCAGATGTTTTAAATAGTCAAAGACAGGAGTTCCCCTGTGATGTTTAAGTAATGGTTGATTTAGTAAACTGCTTGAGGACTAAACAGGTATAATTTTGCCATACAATAGCTCACAAAAAAGCAAAGATACAGTATGAGAAAAGTGAGTGTACTAAAGTGTACTTTGTGCTTTTCCGGTATTTTTTTTTTTTAAATTTACAGTCTCAAAATCTCAGCAAATGCTTTAGCGTCCACATTACAAGGGTTCCTTCCATGTTTAGAGCCCTTGAGCACCAAAACACCAACTGTACAAGAAGTTCTCTTGATAAACTGCCACCAGGTGGAGCATGTGACAGGAGTTTAGTTTCTAAATTTTGGTGTGACATTTGCTCTGACAGTCAAGAAAATGGCCATTATATAGCTACAGGATTTTAATTTCTGGCTTAGTGTGAATGGAAAAGAGGTTTAAAAAGCTACAAGAAGCAACTGTAACTGTTTATGTTACATACTTGTATGGTTCATACTTCAAATTGTATGTCTCCAACTTCAGTTGAAAAAAGTAGGTGGCACCTTTAGCATTTTTTTTACAATGAAACTTAATGTTAATACTCAGTTCTTATAATGTGGAAGAACCACTCTAAAGTCATTTTTGACAAATCAGTCGTATGAGACAAACCATCCATAAAACACATGTTGAGCATAAACACACAGGTCAAAACCTTTTCAGAGCATTTGTAGGCCAGCTTATCTGCCAGTGTTTCCCCCATTTTGTGTTTGGATCAAAAATAACAAACTAAGGCTGAAATCTTTTAAGGCAGAATTTGAACAAGCTGCAGAATGAGCAGCAGTCTACACTTTCTGGTGTACGTGCCTTTAAAGTAACCTATAAAATAAAAGGGCCGCACAAACAGTCTTGGCTCCTGTCAGCGACACATTGCTGAAGTCAAATTGACGGCATGTTCTTGTTCTAAGGTTGTTTTTAACATTTGATGTCTAACCAGAGTTTAAGTTCTCAGATTTTTAAAAATAACTGTGACTCTGACAAGCGGACTTAGAGTGAGATATGAAGATAACAAAAAAAGATGATTAATGTCCGCACTGAGTCATCCTTGGCTCTCTTGAGCAATACATTAAGAAAGAGGAACTTGGTTTTTGGTGGGATAGAGGACCAAAGCCTTATATGGTTATATATGGGTAAATGTGTGTGTTTCTGCATGTGTATGAAAATAAAGAGTTTGGGGTTTTTTTAAAGTTCAATTTAAAAGCTGTTGAACAGACTGCGAGGGCAGATTAGGCTTGCTGTGTCATATAAGGGGAAAAAATGAAACAGAATAGTGTAACTTTCCACTGTGAATAGTTATGTGCGTGCATCTGGATGTGTTTGCGCATGTCCGCTTGCCTTGTGATTCACCCTTGTCTAATAATACCCACAGCCAAGTCTAATAGTCGAAGCTTGTGGAGTCCAGAGAAAATGAGGAATCAGGAATAAGAAGTGAGAGGCCTGGATGTCCCCTTGCACGCTTGTCAAGCGACCGTTCCATGTCATTGTGAAACACATGATGGCCACTGAAACCTCTGGGGACTGTAAGCCAGGAAATGTAGGCCTTCTTTGTGGAGTGTCCACCCACAGAACTGAAATATTAGGTGTGTTTTTCCACAATTCTTGAGAAAATTGCAAGTGAAACAGAATGCATTTTGTTCACAACCCACTTGTTGACACTTTGTAGACTAATACAGCCTTGCACCTAAATGCTGGATGGCTTGTCACTCGGTGAAGATGTTTTTTTGTCGGCTGTGTGCTCAGATCAAGCTGTGCAAGACTGCGCTGCACGTCAAAGTGGCAGTGTATTCGGCCTGATCGTAAATCGTGGCTCTAATTAGCCCTGCAAGAGTGTCAGTATACAAAAAAAAAGTCTCACCTATATTTCTATCTTTATAAATAAATATACTTTGCTGGTTTTGCAGATAGCAGGCCACAATGTGTAGGACTTTACACATTATCACACCATTAATTGAATTTGACCAAATTTAACAGGCATGCAGCTTGTTTACATTTTGCCTCCATCTTTGCAATTTAGTTTATGTGATGAGATGTGTGAAATATTGTGTTTTGGTTTGCGCATAACCTGGAAACAACCTGGCAGCAGATGTTTAGCTTTTAAAATTAGCTGCTTGTAATCATTCTGTGAGAACGAGTACAAATCAAAACGCATCTATCTGGCTTCATGCTCACTTTTTCCCTATCGCCACGTGGCTTTGCCTTCATTAATTCTTTTGACTGACAAAGGGGAAGCATCTATTGTTTTGGCTGCTAAAACTTAACATGTGCCGATTACCATTCAATTCAAATTCTCACAAGACTTCTGTTTAAACCGTTAATGTGCTTACATGCAGTGTCACCTCTGTCACGGAAGTGCAGTGGGTATAATAGACGAGCTTAAAGCAAAAGAACTTCAACGTCGATTCAAATGTCAGTTTTCTGTCGCTGTTTGTAATAAATGTGCAGCAAACTAATAAGAAAAAAAAAGTTTTGGCATTAAAGCTGTGGTCGAATAAACTAAACTCATCAGGGTTAGGAGTTCACGCTGGATTCACAGCCCTAACAGCTTGTCTTGTACTGTAGGAAGTTTGTCACCTTCTTGTTTTAATAGGGAAGAAGAAGAAGGAGAAGAAGAAGCCTTATGGTACCAACCTAAATTGGTAGATTTAAGGAAGTTTTTAGTTCCCCTGCTAATTCAGAGATATATAGAAAGCCTGCATTTTTCAACCACCTTTGGCAATTTGCTTCCAGTAGTTCAACAACTCCCTTGTAGAAGACTTTACAGCTGGAAGCTGTACATCATGCGATGGTAAGACCCAAGCGATGTTTTTTTCTCTCTCTGAGCGAGCACGTGGGCGTTTCCGGACTAATACGAGTTCACTGTTAGCAATACTTTGTGTTTTGTACAGGTTTTCAAAGTGGAGTTTAGGACCGAATGTATTCAAACATTTAGCCTTTTTACTTTTATTTTATTATTTCAAGAACTTTTGTTTTTTTTACTTGGATTTGTTTAATATTCAGAAGATTTTAATCAGCTTTGTGCGTAGCAAATGTGAACAGCTAGAGAGTTGTCTGTTTTATAACTTTACTGTTCGCCTTCTTGCATTAATCCTTACTTAGGATGTGCAATTTAAAACGTATGTATGTATTTGTATGTACGCAGATGTATGCATTTGAGTTTGTTTGATCATTTTGGCTTTTTTTGGGTCGGTGTTAATCTTTAGTACAAACTCACAGGACATATTTACATGAATCTATTTATGCTGTCTTTGTTGGTTCCATATATTTTTTTACCGTAGACACTTAACCAAAGATAGTTTATATCTGCAAGCATTTGCTATGAAGAAAGTTTAGGCTGCCTGGGGACTTTTTCAGGGGTGGGGGTTAAAAACTTTTTTTTTAACTGAATTACTCAACTGGCTCAGAAGAAATGGTGAGCGAAGCCGATTACGAAATTTGAATACTGCCACAGGAGTTACAGAGTGTGGACATCAACCTGCAGTCATTCTGGTCAAACTGATGTTCTGTGCAGGGGGAGTGCAACACTTCCTGTTGCGACGTACCCTGTATCCTGTTTTCCACAGTCAGTGGTCATGCATGTCATTCCCTCAGCAAGGCTGTGTGGGTACAATCTCGTGACCATGCGCTGTGAATTTTCTGAGACTGAATCAAGGGAGACTCCATACGTCTGATGAAAACTCTAAATGTCAGCAAAAAACAAAAAAGTAAAATGCAATCGACAGGGCTTTAGTGGCACAATGAATTCATGCACGTCTGTTAAGAAAATACTTCAGTCTGCGTTGCTAAAATTTGATGAGACGTACTTAAGTACAGAACTGTATGATCCCTGAGTTTTGCAGTGTTAAGTAAGGTATAACTGTACCATTTGATAAGCAGCAAACTACTTCCCTCAAAATATTAATAACGCCTTAAAATAAGTGCATACAAGCAGTGATGAGAACACTAACACCTCCACACAGCAGGCCTTGACAAGAATTGAGGGGCCATACTATGTGACCGTAAATTAAGAAGTGCCAATCTGACTGTTTGCCTACATGTGTGGACTCACAGATATGCATCTTGCGACTGCATTCAGACTGAAAACTGTGAAGTGCTCAGTTACACCCTGTGTTGTGGCTAAACCAGAATGCAGTCCTTGGTCTGAGCTGCTGCAGGTCACAAGTATGTAATTTCACAGTGTGTCACTTACACTTAAATTTAAATTTATCAACTGAGAGCTTTATTTTATGCCTCACTGCACCTGTTTATGTTAGAATAAGAGGGGTCTGTATAGGTAAAAGCAATCACATGCAAAAGACCCTGTTACTGGGTGCACATTTCCATCTGCAGCAGTAGGAAAAGCACAAGGCACACAGTACCAGTTAAAAGTTTGGACACACTCACCATGGACACACTCACCTATTCAAATGAATGGGTCAGTGTGTCCAATTTTTTTGACTGGTACTTTATCAATGCATTTAGGAGCGGTCCTATTGTTGTGCATGTTGATTAACTGTCAGGGCTTATTGCAACAGGTTATGGAAATGGGTATCTAAGTAACGTTATTCAATCCACCTGCACTTGGTAAATGGTAAATGGACTAGTTCTTACATAGCACTTTTCCACTCTACTTGAGCACTCAAAGCACTTTATACATTTACACACACACATTCACGCTCCAGTGAATACATCTGGAGCATCTCAGGGTTTAATATCTTGCCCAGGGATACTTTGGATCGAAGAACCAACCTTCCGATTAGGGCCTGTACCTCCTGAATCACAGCCCCACCCCACCCGCCAGCCACTTAACTGGTTAATTGTTGCTGAACAGGAACAGCTGTAGATTTGCAACTGGTTTGCTGCCGTTATTATTATTATTATGCATAAAATAGTATTATTATTATTATCATTGTTAGCTGACTCAACACCCAGGCAACCAACAAACAAAAGAAAAGTAGGTCAAGACCAGAGACTCTAGTTAAGACCCTTGAAAACACAGGCACTGCTCATAAAGTAAAAAGACGTCTTTCACAGTGAGGTTTCACTCTACATGTGTGATTTATGCATGAAATTACAGACAGTTCAAATTTGCTTCCCGACTCTCTCTCTCTCTCTCTCTCTCTCTCTCTCTCTCTCTTTCTTGCTCTCTCTCTCATTGCATTACAGCTTTTGAATAAATCCCCTCAGAGTGCAGAGTGCCACAACTGAAATGCTTTTATGGATTAAATTGTATCAGAAGTAAAGCAGACGCTCTTTGTGCTAAGCTAGCCATCTACTGACTGCAGCTTCTGATTTGCTTTAATCAAGGAAATAATATTGATTTGTCTAAGAAGCACTAAAGCACCCATAAATAAAACAGGATTTTAAAGTATTTAAGCCTGAATACGGGACTTTTCAAATAAGTCACCAGAGGAAGAGGGACTATTAGGAGTGAATTACCATGAATGGACCAGCATAAAGATAGGAACGTAGCCACCTTGCATTTTGATGTTGAGTCAAGGTTAAGGTCTTGCTCAATAACACTGTCCGTGTCATTAGGAGTGAGAATTGTAACGTGAATGTGCAGCCAGCCAATTCAATTTAATCCTTATGAATACCTTTAATGTGCAACATGCTGTCTGCTTGTATTATTTTGTGGAGTTTTGTCATTTTTCCCCCCAGATCTGGACTGTGGGAGTATCTGTGACAGCTGGCATGACTTTAAACAACTCTGACACACAGGGAATGCTAAAACTGGACATTAGTGGCACCTGTTTGGAGCCCTCAAACCCAAACACATACATGTGGATTGTATGTAAACGGATACCTTTCCAACAAAAGCAAAGAGCTTTTTAGATTGCATTGCAGTTTACCTCTGAGTATTTACGTATTAGCAATGCATTAGTCAAAGTCAGTTTAAAATCATACACACATGACAAATGGAAGCCTTTCAGAAAAACAGTGCCTTGCATGTGATGTGTTGTGGTGATGTTTTTATGTTGTTTTTATGATGTTGCAATTGCTGCACAATGTCGGGACAAAAATAAAGGCATTACTGAACACTGACTGAGATACCCATGATTCCTTAAGTATTTGTTATTGACAAGAAAAAAGAATATGGCTGCTGTCTGTGTGACAGTACTCGCAAATAAGCTGCTAACCACTTTGTTTTAATAAAGCTAGAAGTACCATCTGTTTGCTGTAGTTTTTATGTTGCACAATGCAAATGTTAACTGCCACCCCTGTTTTATTATTTACATCGATATTAATTTGTTTTTCATGGTGTCTTTTATGCTGTTTCAAAACTGTATGTGAGGTAGTTATAACCAGGGTGCCTCGCGTGGAGCTGATCTGCATTAAACCCGCCTAACTGAACACATGTAACACACTAATCAACAGACGATCGCACGGACGTGACTGGCTCTTTTTGGGACCTGGATCATCCGGACTGTATGACACGTAAATGGATTAATTTAAAGGCAGCCTTCAAGGAACTGAATCTGAAACAAAAGTTCCCAGTTCCTCATTTAATAATATAATACTGCTGTTGTGCATGTAATTCGTGCTGTGTGTACTTCATCACTCAGGCAAACAGACAAACACTGAAAAACCAAAAAGAAGTGGATATTAACAGACAGATGTAGCACATTAAAACTGTGATTGTGCATTCACAGATACAAACAGTAAATGTTGACCTTTGCTTTATTGTCAGTATGGAGTTAAGACACAGTGTTGATGCAATTATTACGGCAGAAACGTAACCACTGACTGAAAATGCAGCTTTATGTTACATTTAAGCAAGTACAACAGTGATAGGTTCTTTAGTCAGCATCTTCACACTCACTTGTTACACTGCTTTGTTCAGAAACAAATCTGCCACACTCTTTATTTATTACTGCAGAGTGTAAATGCATGAACATGTGGGCTTTGATTTGAATTCTTTTCAAGGTTCACCTGATGGCCATATCAGGTTGCATTACCTGCGAGGATTGTAGGGTTTAATTCTCTTTGGTTACCACAACATTTGGCGTGACTCAAGATGGTGTTGCTAAAAACACACACACACACACACACACACACACACACACAAAGTCTACTTATCTGTAATAGTACAATTACTCAGAGTATTTGAATACTTTAATCTTTTGCAACGTTGTACTTCTCCATAGCAGTTCAGAGGAAAATACTGTACACTCACTTTAAAGCTTTATTCACTGGTAATATTTCTAATACAGTCTAATACAAACAAGCATGCCTCTTCATTTCCAGCTAAACCATTGAAGTATGCAATGTTGATGCAACAATTATAATGTGATAATATAATAAATATGATTTAAGCCTGTTGTGCATAATGAGTGCTGTTTCTATATGATTTTAAAGTTTTTCCTTGGCATTCATTCGGTGTAGCAATCCTACTTTTACCAAAGGAAAACATCCAAGTATTTCTTTCACTTCTAAAAAATTATGACCCACATATTACATTTATCATATTTCTTACTATATAGAAAGCATAACTGAAGAATGCTACTTTTTGCCTTATGATTAAATGATCCTATTCGATCATATTTTTGTAAGTTAAATGTTACTCCAAAAATGGCCATTTTTTTTTTTT
>VUQK01011710.1:0-12308 GCA_015106715.1 Bujurquina vittata
CCCCGACTACCACCACCACCAGACACCCAACACCTCCATCCACCCACCCACACACACGCACACATACATGAACACATATGCACACCCTGAGGTGGGGTAGGGAGGGTCTGAAATGTAAATGAAGTTTCATCCCCCGGTTCACCAGATGGGAGAAGAGATGGTCTATTGTTCTCAGCCTGTAGTTATCTCTCCATGATAGAAAGCCTTCCAGCTGTGCGTGTGTGTATTACGATGAGACGTGTGTGTGTAGTGTGTAGTGTGTAGGAGCAGACTGTCTTCAGATGGGACCTGAAGATGTCTCACTGTGTACATGCTCGTATGAGATTCACTTTCTGTCTCTCTCTCTCTCTCTGCGTCTATGTGGGATAAGCAGATAAAGCAGTCAATCTGGCCTTCCACCAAATGCCCCCCCCCTCCCCACTACTTATAAGATGAGTATTTAAATACATTTTAAAAAAGAGTTTAAAAAGCGTACATGAAAATCTACTCTGTTTATCTTCAACTAAACCATTTCTCCATTTGGTCTGAGACACAC
Organism: Bujurquina vittata; assembly: GCA_015106715.1. Taxonomy (NCBI): domain Eukaryota; kingdom Metazoa; phylum Chordata; class Actinopteri; order Cichliformes; family Cichlidae; genus Bujurquina; species Bujurquina vittata. The sequence continues at coordinate 536 of VUQK01011710.1, forward strand.
GGATTCATACTTGGGCTCATCATCCATAAAGGTAATCACAGATTCCTAGTATGGGTGCTAACACTAACAGGCTGTTTTGGATTATACAGTATGTCACATTGCAGTAAATGTTGCTTTTTAAAGTCTAAACGCATCTTTGTGTCTCTGTTCTGTCCTTGCTAAAAACTCCCTGGGAGGACTGGGAGTGGCGCTGGGTTACAAACTAAAGTAGTCTGCTGACTGCTTAGCAGTATCTAACATGCACATACCGTGTTTTGTTGGAGAGGAATTTGGCTTGTGATGAAAGCTTAGTTCCTACAGGCTCATTACTTTTGACCTTGAACTTTTATTTTGTTTCAGAGCTCCTCTTTTTAAAGAAACATGGGATATTGCTTAAATATACACCAAAACACTGGGTTTTCTCCACTGCACACAGTGCAGAAGAAAAAAAAACTGTCTGAATGTAATTGCCGACCCCTGGTGTGTGTGCGTGTGAACTGTGGGGTGGTAACTATAATTGGGGTCTTAATGACTCTTAATGGGGAGTAATACAGCAGCTTACAGTCAGTTAGCCAGATGTCCCTGCAGCCCCTCTACTCTCATCACAGCACACACCAATCTTCTTAAGGAGACAAACACAAACATGCACCAATTCAAGAGCTACGTGGAACTAATGCGAACTCTGAGGAGCGCAAAATATGTTCGAAACCCTAAACGGACCCTAAAGTGAGCTTTTACTGTCATCACAATTTTAGAATTTTCAACCTGGAAAAAGAAAATGGAAATACAGAGAGCCAAGATGGAGAAACTAGTCTTATGCATCAATTAAAAACCCTGGTGCCAGACCCACCTACAACTTGGTGTTGTCAGTGATTCAAATAAGACGATGTTATACTCACTGGTGCTCTCTCTCTCTCTCTCTCTCTCTCATTGCAAAAAAAAAAGAAAGAAAGAAAAAAAAACATCAAACCAATCAGAACTTTGTTGGCTGGGTTCACTTTAATCATCATCATCCTCTTGTGTCAGAGCCAGGAAAATGATGAAAAGCTTGAGTAAGATCGGGGGAACAACAGCTTCTGCTTTAACTGAAATTACGTTGGTGAGACAGTCGAGCTGCTTCTGACGGGTGGAGATGAAGAAGCCGAGCAAAAAAACAACCAAATTAAAGGTGAACACCTGCAGGAGGCGCCGTAAATCATGAAAGAAACCTAAATAGTTGGGTTACCAGGCCCGCCACTGAGGTACCGCTTCAGGTGCATGGCACTGAATTACGCAAATTGAAATGAAATGCTTGCGGTAATCTGCCCTCTTGAAAATTAATATTGACGAGCTGAAAGAAACATTTACATTTAAACATTTGAAGATGAATGCATAAAATCTGATGCAGAGATATTTCCGTATTACTGCAGCCTGAAACGTGCCTGTCATCCAATCTTTAAGAAGTTTAACTGTCTCAATTCACCACCTTGAACCATCATGGCAGAATAATACAACTACAAGAAAGTACACCTTCACGTGGACTAGAGCGTGAGGTGGGGAGCAGCTCTGACAGCAAGGTGATGCAACAAGAAGTAAAAGATGATGTGCTACAGGGACATCCGACTGTGAATGATGCCCTCTTCCCCTTTATTTCCCCACAGTCAGGGCGTCTCTTTGATCGGCGGTGTCTTTTCTCCACAGACACAACATGACTGCAGTTTCGGTTGGACTAAATTAATTCCAGCTCATGAGCGCTGCTCTCCAGGATTTGCATATTCAAATTCTCCAGTCAAATCTCATGCAGCCTGATGCAGATTCCCACAACAGGGATCTGGGTTTCGTTCCTGTCTCGGCACTGTACATTTTTAGCGACAGGCCTTCTTAGCCAACGTAGTTTCTGACGTGTTGTGGATCGCTGTGCACAGAATGTCTTGGGGTCTCAGAGCAGTGTAATCTCATCTCCCCAAACTTCTCCAGCTGCCATCTGCACTTCATTGTGTTTTATCTTTAGGAATTCACCATAATATTAGAGTTTGCTGTCATAAATGACACCACATATCTTGAGACTCCAACAAATATACACACTGTAACCGAACACTACACATTTGAAAATAAAGAAAAAACATTACAGTACAGCTTGCTGGCTACAATAGCGGGGATCATCTATCACTGGTACTTCTATAATCAGCCCACAAAAAAACATTTTAAGGAGTTTTATGAATGAATCAGTGCAGCGTCTGATTTAGAATCTGTACTGATGGCATTGGCCTTTGAAAGATATCAGTCTATGATGTAATATAATTTATTTAATTATGTAATATATAATTATTTGTTTCATTTGAGAAAAGGGAATGACTGGGCGTAGCATAGATGGTAGAAGGAGCTTTGACTAGAAAAGTCAGAGCAGCTCATTTAAAATATAAGCTACTGCATTTCAGTCCTTGTAAATTAAACTCTAAGCAGGGCACTTGTGTGAATTTACATAAATGTATAAAACATCACAGGAAAGCAGCCCATGAGCGGTGATGAAACAAAAACACCCTGAACATGTCCAGACCAATCGCTCTGCACGGAGAAAGTAAAACATGGCACATAGACCGGATCAGAGTAATGCACACGCATTTAAAATGACTCATTAGATTTTGCCCCTGGTAGGGTCTCCCACAGCAAATTGGTCCTGGGTGAGGGGCCAGATGAAGAGCCATTTACAAAACCCTGATGAAAAAACAAGCAAGGGACCAGTTCACCCTGCCAGGGACAGGGTTACTGGGGCTCCACTGCAGCCAGACCTGTGGAGGCAGCCTGGTGGCTTGGTCTTAGCCCATGGGGCCTGGTCAGGCAAAGCCCCAAGAGGAGACATGGGCCCATCCTCTTGTGGGACGGTCACCAGCAGCAGTCAAGGGCGGAGGCCTTGGCTGTCTGATCCCCCGGCTGTTGAAGCTAGCTCCTGGGACATGGAACGTCACCTTTCTAGTGGGAATGGAGGATAGACTCTGGCTCAAATCCACACACGGCTTGAACCAGGCTCCTGGAGAAGGGCTTGATTCTGTTCCAAACTGGAGTTGCCCTCTCTGAGAGGCAGCAGGCAAGCATGGGTATACTTGTATCCCCTGTGTTTTACTGCCTGCACGTTGGGGTTTTTCCTGGTAGATGAGAGGAGCTCATGATGAGCTTCCCTGTGCTTTCAGGTCGGGGAACAGGTCCTGACTGTCGTTTGCATTTAAGTGCCGAGCAACAGTTCAGTCGACTGCAGGAGCAGTGTGGGATCATCTTGACAGAGAATGGAACAAAAGGCAGCCAACATCCAAAAAAGAGCTTTGAATGTCCTTCACGAAGCCTGGAGAACAAATCCTGAAGACTAGAGCTTGCCTAAGAGAGTTCAGGCTGTGTAGAAGAATAATCTTTTCCTTCTATACCGTATGCTATGTGCTTATATACAGTACTGTATTTCTACATATGTTTGCACAAGTTTGAATAAATCTCTGCATTTATTTCCCAATTTCTTAGCAAATATAAAGAAACAATGGGTGGCTTGACATTTGCAAAGTACTAAATCTAAGTGACCCTTGGGTGCCCACAGATATGTGTTACAGCTCTGGCACAGCTGTAAAATAAATGTGAGTGCATGTGATTCTATAGCCGATTCCTTCAAGGTCTCTAAAGAACCAAAGCAGCACCCATGTTCAGCAGTAGCATCTGAATGCATGAAACCTTCTACGCACTCCTTAAAGTCCTCTTTGGTCTGAATATAGGACCAACATTCTCTACATACAATAGAAAACCTCTTGGCAGCTTATCCTCTGGGCCTGATGAAGAAATGCTACAAGCTCAACCTACGTGTGTGTGTGTGTGTGTGTGTGTGTGTGAGTGAGAGATATGGGGTATGAGTGCGGGGCGCAGGTGCCAGACAGGCTGCCGTTTCACACTCGTTTTCTGTAATTGGCCAGAGCCCCTCGTCTTCCTTCAATAGGACCCCCCTCAAACACGCACGCACACACTATAACACGCGCACACAGTGTAAGAGGAATGAAGCAAGGCCAGCTCGGGCCTGACGCCACAGCAACCATGACGCCAGCCAATTATAGCACGGCAAGGCAAGGATGCATGATAAAGTCACCTAGCAACTGAGAGAAAGAGAGAAGGGAGAAGGGGGTGGGGTGGTGTGTGTGTGTGTGTGAGAGAGAGAGAGAGAGAGAGAGATTAACAGGCATGGACAATCCACCAGCCACCAACCAATTATGGAAGAGTGTGATGCAGTTGCTTGGCAACCCAAACTGAATAAGCAAAAGGGAGAGAGGGAGAGAGAGTGAGAGACAGGTTGGAGTTTTGATTCTATGGTGATGTTGAGGGGTTACAGCAGGGTTTCTCCTGACTCCACATGACGTTGTGGTGTCACCTATACTGGGTGGGGGTGGGCTGGAGGCTGAGACCTTACAAAAATCAAACTTTAGCTGGAGTGTTTCAGCCTGCACATGACTGAATAAACTTAACCTCACTTAACACTGAGTCACACACACAAAAAAAGAAAAAAATAATCCTCGTTGTGAGGTTATGCAGATTTTTCATTTGACTGTGCACCTTACTTGCTGTGCATGAAAAGCTTCACAAATGTTAATGCAGTCCCACTGTTCTCGGATGCTGTGACTAAGTTTCCGTAGAGTACAGGCAAAAGTAGAAACAAATGCCTGTCCTTAACTATATAAAAATGTAATCTGCCAGTCTGTTGTTGAGGAGCTGCTACAAGTCAGCAAAGACTGCCAAGGAGTGTCAATAAATTTCAATCACTGACACTGAACTGTCACCTACACCCGCCAGTCATGAGCTTGAAAATGTGAACACGTTTACCACCCAGTTTGAGTGAAGTGTGGCCAGCCGGAGGGTTACCCTGGGTAACTTGTGTTTGAATTTTTTTGGAAATAAAATTGCTGGTGATTGGTTTTTAGTGACATTCTATGCTCTAGTTGGCACAGGTAACCCTCTAATGGATTTATTACCACACTATCATATGTTAGTCAGTGATGTACTTCATTCTCATTGGTGGTTCAGTAGCTTGCCTCACCTGCTTTGTGAGGCCACAAATCTCTTAATTCCACTGACACACCACGGCCTCTGCTCGTCACATCTTTGCAGACTGACTGCAGCTTTTTGTCTTTCAGGAAAAGACTTCCAGGAGCTATTTTATTGCAGACACTTTATGGCTATAATAAGGCTGACTGCTATTCATCCACTTCATTAACACGTTCTGCTGCTGCATCTCTCGCATACCGTGAAAGATTTTCTTAACACAACATACCTGCTAACTTATACTAAATCACCCACACAGGCACAGTTAGGCTGCTGGTACACTGAGTATGGAGACTGGAGAGAAATTTGCTCTCACCCATTTTGTTTTCTTCTCTTGCTCCTCATCACCTCTCCTCTGCTCTCTGAGCATTTGAGCTAAGGCTTGCTTCTCAGTGATGCTGCGCTTTTGTGTCCCGTGCATGGCAAAAAGGTTTCTTCAGTTTGATTGAGACTGTTGGTTGCTCTATTTTAGCTTCATGACATTTTTTATACAACTGAGTAGTGCATACATCAGTGACATATGCTTATACTGGTTTAGCCAAGTCATTTTTCACTACTTTGCCTGATCCAATGATGCATTAATAAAGTTAAGTAAACAGTCAGCGAGGATTTTGACTGATTGTGTGCAGCAGCCAGGTATAAGATGATAATGATGATCAGTGTTCCTATGAGCTGCAGAGTAATGCGTGCAAATCCAAATATTTTATTGCTTTTATTTATTTATATATTGTTTTTTTGTCTGTAGAACAAAGTTCCCTTCAAAATGTGCAGTGAGGACTTTTAAAAGACAAACCCTCCTTCCAAAACGGGCCAACTATTCTGTTATCTTGGCTGCCAAGTATATAGTTAAGTATATTATCTTGGAGTGCAAAGTGATACAATTAGCTATGTACTGCTTTTAGAGATCCAGCCACATCCAAGAGGCTGAAAAGTAAAACAGTAGAGAGCTAGAAAACCCTGCCTGCGCCTCAGAACAGCTCTGACTGGGCACTTTAGAGATTAAGTGAATTAATTTGCATCTATCTGTTGCATCTATTAATGTTTCAACTCATCCCTAATTGAACATTTACATATAAGAAAGGAAATCTGACTTTACATAACAGCCGCAGCGGCGAGAAATTGTTTTAAATATGAATGCTCGAATATGCTTTCTACAAAAGTATGGAACTGAAGAACATGTGCAGCATAGTCGCTGACAGACCTCACTATAATGATGCTTCTAATGGCCTCTGGCGTGCACTATGTGACAGTAAGTGTATTGATACTGTGCAGGCTTTCTGCTGCTGCTCCTCCCTGTAGTTTCTGCTATGTTAATCCCTCCCTACATGTATGTTCAATGATTTATGGTTATAATAACCCAAAAAGAGGATTAAGCTAATTAAACCACAGCACTGCGCTTGTAATGAACACATCGGGAGGGAATACACCACCCCCACGTTTATGCCACACACACACGGGCGCACACACAGATACAGAGTATCGAAGCTGCTGTGTCTTCAGGGTGTCTTCTTTTTTTTTCCACAGTGACTGATTCTGCCTTTAAAAGCTCATCGTTGGTTAGCATGACTCGTCTGTCCAATCATCAGAAGATTAAAGATACTGGAGCTAGGGGTCAGGGTACCAGAAAACTAGCGGCTCCACTCTGGATTAGCTATAATAAAGCTACAGTGGTGGGTTCCCTCAAGCTATGCCAGGTACTGCCCTGGAATGTAATGCTATACTTAAAGCCATGCAATGGTTGCTGGGATCACATAAGCCTGTAACACGCTGGATTTATGATGCCAAAGTCGCCAGTATTAATACAGAAGAGGTCTTCAGGCTACGCACTGTGATCCTGGTGAAACTGCTAACACTGTATGATGACAACTGGAGGTCATAAACTGCTACAGTAAATGATGGTGTGGTTAAAGCTAAAGTTGAATAATGCTACCTTCAGGTGGTACAAATCTGCACATCCCCTATGCTGCAGATAAATGACGGATTCAGAACGAGTCACTCAGGCTAAAGATCTTAAATCCAAGAGACATTTTTTTTCCTTGAAACAGATGAGTGGACGTGTAAGACTGTAAAAATCAGTGGTGCACTGGTTCCTGTCAATAAAAGTAGAGATACCACGGCTGACTGTTAATCAAAACAAGCTCCCATGTAATTATTTAGCATGTTTTTAGGTGTGAAAACATGCTAAATGATTCAGATACAGCATGAGTCAGGTATTTGCAAGCAATGAATGCCATATTTCCTGTATTTATCCATTAATTGTTGTAACTGATGATAAACGTCTTTGGAAAACCGTAAAATCTGTTAAATCTGATTAGCCTTCGAACACATGGATCTGCTTCTCTGTGTCATAATGTAATACAACAAATGGATCATTGCTGAGTTAAATACTAGGTTTAAGTCTTTCATTTATCATAGGCTACATCGGTCAAATCCATCTTTGATCATGTGTCTCCTTCATCAAGCCAAAGCCTGTCTCCTCATGCTTTCACTACAGAAAACTCACAGCTCCTTCCCGGTCACATTAGTCAGCGTGTGTTCTGTTTGAGGGTCACAGATGGGGCAGCTGCAGTAAGCAGCTAAAGCTGCACGTCAGGCCCAGTTGGACACGGCTGAATTCGCAAAGTAATTTACTACCAGTCTATCAATCATCAGGCAATTACTGAGGCAGGGCCTTTTGGCACCGAGGTGATATCAAGACGCAAATGAATAATTCCGGTATTTGAGAAGCACAAGAAGAAGAAAAGAGGTTTTAATCTCCTTTAACTCCATCAGATGTTTTCTTTGCAGATTTCTGTGGAAACTCAACCAACTCATAGTGTGAAACAGCATGAAACAGCATGCTAAGCCTTACTCAAAGCTTCCAGCTCCAGGCTAGATTCTCTGTGTGCTTTGTAGTGTACAGAGAGTCAAATTCTTTTGTATATTATAAAAAAATCAATTCTTTCCAATTATATCTGAAACCTGTGCAGACAGAAAGAGCATGGAAAAGGATACATTTTGATACCTAAACCACATCAACAGTCCAAAAAAGTCATGATGAAGTTACAGCCAATGGCCTGCTCCTAATAATGCCACGATGCCATGATTCTGGGCAATTAATAAACTACTTTCTTGTGAAGAAAACATAATGAAATTAAGTCAGTTTTAAGCTGGAAATATACAATTATGCATCCATATACCCTGAATTGGTGTCCAAATGTGCAATCAGTGCTTTTTTAGTGCAGTACTCAAGCCTCCAAACAGGTGAACTCAACGTCATAATCCAGGTCGGAAGACTCTGACAGACATCATCAGACGACACCTCTTTCCTGCCTCGCCTCTCGGACCTGTGCTCTGCTTCTGCTTTAGGGACGCTCGCTTTCAGCCATATATTTTACTGAGGTCAGTAAAACATTATTAAATGGTCGTAAAACATGTTCCAATGTTTGTCCAAGACTTCTTGGCTGCCACAGATGTATGTTTCTGTACTGCACTGTCCTAAAAGCTGGACAACATTTCACAATACCGACTTTGAGCCCTGACTATGCACAGATGAAAATGTTAGCAGTGTCATGGCTCAGAAATTGCTTCATGCTTGCAAATTGCGTGATAAGATGCCATGCTGAAATTGAAATTTACCAGCAACAGCAGTGTACTGTATATAATTCCTGGGAATCCAATTAAGATTTTACCTGTGTGGGTCCTCTGATGTGCCTTCAGATGGGAGCTCTTGGTGTAAACCTTCCTGCAGCCATTGAACTGGCACCGGTGGACTCTCTTCTTGTTCTCTGGTACGTCTCCTGCCAGACTTCCTACTCCACCCTGCTCGCTGTCACTGAGTGCTCCTCCTCGGCTTGGTGGGGATGGTAACGCTCGCGCTGCCACCAGCTTAGCTGCCCCTAATCCCACCTTCTTTGCCACCAGTTTGAGCGTTAATGTACCGTCTGCTGTTGCGGTGAGCGTTTGTGTGGGTTTAATAAGGTGTCGGCCAAGCTCCGGTGATGATGGTGGTGTTAGGGAAGTGACAGCAGCACTGAGCTGTGCGGCGCTGACTCCTCCGAGGACCTGCTCCTTGGCTGTGAGGGCTTCAGCCCCAGCTGCTGTTTGGTTCTTGTTGGGATTGGGAACGTGCAGGATTTTGGCCTGGACCTTGGGGAGGGTCACCAGTAGTGAGGGTGGACTGGGCTGGTCAGGGAGGCTGGGAAGAAGGGGATCCATCAGGTCTTCATCACTGTCACCCCCCTGCATAAAAGCCGGTGTTAAGAGGCAGTCCAGCTCCTCATCAAAAAGCTCTGAGAGTCGCTTGGGCTCAGTCTGCAGATACCGCTCCAGCTCTAGACATGTCTGCAAGAAAGGTACAAACCATGGGTCAGTATTTTCTACCTGTATTCTACCAGTATAACAACAAACACTAACAGCACTGCTCCAGTACAGCACAATGCCCTCCATGGAAGAGCAACAATTGACGAGTCTGCATGAAGAGGCAAAAGGGGGTAGTGGATGGATCACATGACCCCAAACTACAAGACAATAATCTGATTCCAGTATGTGAATAGTTTATTTTACACTTCTCTCAGTTTTGTTGGGATTATTGGGTGCTTAGGTTTAGAAAACCAAGTGGTTAGGTTAAGGTTGCAAAACTACTCGGTTAGCTTTAGAAAAAAAATCACAGAACTCAAGCACTGAAATAAAGCCTTCCACAGTGTTAACCACATGTTGCGATGCCATCTGCATCAGGCTTCTTCAGCACCTTTCCTGGTTATCACAGTCATGTGCTTCATGACAGTGACCACACCAGCAGAGCACGTTTATCTGCAGCCAGGAGCTTCTATTAAACCATCTATCCTGCATGTTAACAAATGACACTGAAGGGTTGACAGTGCATTACAATGTAACACATCTTCTTCCTCTGTTATTACAGTCAAATTTAGGAATCAAAAATCACAGCAAGGAATGAGAGTAGGGCCATAATAGAAAGAAGTACATTTTGCAGCATCCAAAATTGTCCACTTTAAGAGTTTTTGCACAGGGATTGCATTATCTTTTTACTTTTACTCTTAAGTAATATTAAGTAAGGACTGCGATTATTCTCATGGGTAAAAGGTTTGTCGGTAAAGTGTGTTTTTTTTGGCATGTTGCTTTACTCAGTGCTTTTCTCCAAACTGTAGATATTTCAGGGACCTTGTTTACTAGTCTATTTAAATTCAGGTACCTGCTGTAGGCTTAATATTTCTCTGCAGCTGTTGACCATGTCACCTGGCACACGACAGTCCTGAGAGAGGAGGGATTTAGCCTGTGATTGATTGCTGCTGCCTGGCCAAGCTCTCAGGAGCCCTGAACTGTGGAAGCCTTTCCCGTTTCCCCCTGCTCACCCAAACCAACCAACCGTGGAAGTTATATCGCAAGATAGGGAAAAGAAGGGAAGTAAGATGACACAGGACAGGTCCAACACAGAAATAAAGAAAAGGATGGAGATAAGGAGGAAAAAAAAAGGAAAAATAAGTGAGTGTTCCTAAAATTGTTTATTCATCAAGCAATAACAGAGACATCTGCACATAAACAGCTGTTGGTGGCAGAGCAGCATCACCACAGTTGTCGGTCTGCTAGCCTTAGTGCTTTGGTCAAGGGCACCTGCCACATTACCTCAAGGGATCTGAGCCAAAAACCTTCCAGTCACTAACCTACTTTTACTGCTGCCAGGCTGTGATTCTCCTTTCAAAACTTTTGTGTTTTCTGTGATTCTTGTTGTGTCTCAGCTAAACTACATACTGCACTTTTGAGGTTTTTACAAGAGGCTGTTTGATTGATCTTGTTGCTTTGAACGTTCCCACCTGCAACACAAGTTATTATTGAAAGTCGGCCTGCCCGTTCAGGCATGATGCGACACATGTACCACCTATAGAGGAGCGTGATCTAAAGAGACACAAGTAAGGCCTGCACACCTGTTTAATATGGGTCTTAATTAAAAAACAGCTTCTATTAAAGGGCAAAAAGAGAGACATTGATAAGTACATATTGCTGAACACGGAAACGGATATAAAGCAGACATTAGATCACAGGTGTTCAAAGCAGCAGCTGTATTCTTTTACTCTCTTATCAGATTCCTTCATGTTTAGGTTGATGACATACATTTGGTTCTGGAATTTAATCGTAAAAGTCTGTGAGCTGGATTTAATGACTATTTGTAGCCAAATATGACCCTGTTGTCATGAGAAACTGTGTTTGCTTTTCGTGATACATTTTTTAATGCAAAACTTTAATCAATAGAGGTTCATTTGGACTAAACAGTGGATTGTCTTTAGCTCAGTTTCTCATCAAACTCAGTGATGAGTAAGAAGTGGTAACTAAAACTAAACTGAATTAAAATGCATAATTTCTGGGCACTAAGCACTTTTACTTAATGACCTCTATAAAGGACTTGCACCATTAAAGTAAAGGTGCAAGTAAGTAAAGGCTTTATTTTCTGTACTTCTATGGGATGATTTAACATTTTGTTGTTCTTTTCCAGTGACAGTGTGGTTTACAGCACATCGCGGGAGTCTTTGCACCGTAATCTCTATCCTTCAGGAATTATTTTCCTCATGAAGGTGGAACATTTATGACCACCAGCAACACGAAGCGATGGTCACCTGAGAAACAGTAAATGCAGATCAGATTGTTTTTTTTTGGGATAAGTGTCATTATTTTGATGTGGTAAATCGTTCGCCTAATAGCCTAAGTCACATCTATCTATCTAAATGAATCTACACTGTTAGCAGAGTAGAATTAGGCA
>VUQK01011712.1:9793-34262 GCA_015106715.1 Bujurquina vittata
AAAGTCAAGAGGCAGAGGGGGCTTTTTTTTTCTTCTTAACTTTGTCCGATTGGGATGACATGCTGCCTTTGTTATCTTACACCCGACATCAAACTTCTGATCTCAATCATAGCCTTTTTTCTTTCTTTCTTTCTTTTTTAAATCTGCCCGTGCACACTATTCTCCCACATCACCCCAGCTGCTCCAGCGCTGCTCCTCAGATTAGAGAACTCGCCAGCTCCCTGCTTTATCTACCATTGTTCCCCACCAAACAAAATTGGCTCCAGAGGGGAGTGGGAAGGAGAATCACTAGGAGGATACAGGCTGGCTTTATCTTAATCAGCAGCAGACATTAAAAAGTTACACAGAATTAGTTTTTTCTCGTTCCTCCCTGACAAGGGTCATTAGGGTTAACGCTGTAAAAAAAACTGGATGGGATGAAGTAGAGATTTGTCTCAGCATGTTCTTACTTGAAGTACAAAGCTTCAAGGACAGTTGTGAATTGAATACACCTGGTAAAACATGGTGGAACCGAATGAAAAAGAATCGGCATGACATTTAGCAGCAGTTTGTGGATCCATGTCAGAGGCTCCTAAAGGATGGTTCCTGCAAAATTAGTGGTGTTGTTGTCATACGATGTCAGTATCTCAACTTAGCTTGCCTTACTCATATTTTTAATATAGAGTGCATCATGGAACAAAGTGGTGTCCTTTCATGTATCAATTATATCAAAATTCTTATGCCATACTGAAACTACAAATCACATTGTCTAAACAGGAGTGCTTAACACATTTTAAGATCATCTGGGGATGTAGTGAATGAGGTCTAATCAATGAATTTGATATTGTTTCAACTATATGTCCTTTTTTACCCATTCAAACCTCGTATTAGTGTACAGTTGGTATCTGAGCATGATTTTTGAATAGGGAGGATTAAATGTTAATGCTAATGTGATTAATTACAGAATATTGCAGAATATGAGTGGAATAGATTGAAAAATTTGACCACATACTCAAGATAAATATAAATCTCTCCACGATATCAAAAGGTCACTGTCCATCTGTTAACTTTGTTTTCTTTTGATATAAAGATTGAAAGTGACTCAAGACTCAGCATTAGTGAAATAGGGGCCCGATCAGCCACTAGTGCACGTTAGTGTCTTTGAATCCCTTCATCTGACACCTTCGACTCATCCAGAGTTTAAATGAAGCACGTAAAAGTAAAAGAAACATGGCAGAGTGTAATCTGGAGCACTCAGCCTGTTTTCTGCAAAACGTAACAAATTTGAAAGAATGAATGTAGGTGGCATTTGTCAGAAGCAAGTTTCGAGAAATGTACAATAGGTGTTTTAGTAAAATATCAAAGGAAGCGCCTTATATAAGGCTGGATGCTAAAGAAGGAAATGAAGAGAGTGTATTGACAAAATGTAGTTTTTTGAGGAACTGGAAAGATGGAGGACAGTTAGTGAATCAGGAAGTGCAGAAGATTTTATTTTTTTTATTTTTTATTTTACCTTTATTTAACCAGGAAGAGAACACATTGAGATTAAATTCTCTTTTTCAAGTATGTCCTGGGCATCACAAGTATACAACAGAAACTAACAAACAATTGACAAAAAGAAACAAACAATTCAAAAGAATAAGTACAATAAGTAAAAAGCATGTCACCAGAGAATCAAAGAAAACATCCACAGCTCATAGCAGACATTGGAGAGTAAAACTGCCTTAAACTCACATAACGAGACCAGGTCCTTAAGTTTGAGGACTTTTTGAATATCGTTCGATGTGGAAGGAGCAACAAATTGGAACGCTTTTTTGCCTGTTTCAGTCCGGGCCTTAGGAACTGATAACAACAAACAATCCTGAGACCTCAGGGTTTAAGGACCTGAATTCTTCTGTTGCAAATGGGTCTGAAGGTAACAGGGGAGCAAACCTAATGCACCTTTATATATAAGGATGCACCAATGTTTGAGTCTGCAAACCTTAAGGGAGGGCCATCCGACACGTTCATACAGCAAACAATGATGAGTAAGAGCCTTAGAATTTGAGATAAATCTTAATGCTCCATGATACACAGTATCGAGTGCATGTAGACTCTTTACATTTGGAATTGGTGTTAGAAAAAAAACATGACTTTTGTTTTATCCACGTTTAAAACAAGTTTCAAATTGTAAAGTTTTTGTTGTACACCGTCAAAAGCCAGCTGTAATTTGGACAGTGCTTGTGCTTGACTAGATGCTGAGCTGTACAGTATATAACACAGTCATCAGCATAAATATGAAAATCTGCATTCTCTGTATAATGTTGTTAATATACAGAATAAAAAGGAGTGGACCTAGGACTGACCCTTATGGTATTCCATTAGTTAAAGTGATTGAAGTTGAAGTTAGACCCTCAACATGCACACACTCAGTCCTGTTTGAGAGATAGTTATCAAACCAATTTAGTGTCTCCTCTGACAAACCCACTTCTACAAGTCTCTGATTAGTAAGGAGGAAGTGATTACAGCTGTGGAAAAGACCACTGGTCCAGATGATGTACTTGTAGAGGTGTGGAGATGTCTAGGGAGAAGGGCAGAGGATGTTTTGACCAGACTGAAAATTCTAGAGTGAGAGGATGCTTGAGGAATGGGAAAATGTACTGGTGCCAATTTTCAAGAACAAGGGTGACGTGCAGAGCTGTAGTGACTGAAAGGGGGAAAAGCTGAAGAAGACATGCGATAGAGTTGCTGTAGCTAGGTTAAGAAGATAGGTGTATGGCTTCATGCTGAGAGAGAGCACTACAGATACAGTGTTTGCTTCAGGAGTGGTGAGGGAGAAGTATAGAGAAGGTCAGAAGGAGTTGCACTGTGGATCTAGAAAAAAAAAAGTGTACCAAGCGCGAGGAACTGCAGTAAGTCAGGAGTGGCAGAGAAGTATGTGAGAGTGGTGCAGGACATGTATGAGGACAACAAGACAGTGGTTAGGTGTGCGGTAGGCGTAACAGATGGGCTTAAGGTGCTCTTGTTTGCAACGTTGAAGGACAGGTTGACAGATTAGGTCAGGCAAGAGTCTCTGTGGGCTATGATATTGCTGATGACACTGTGACCTGTATTGAGAGTAGGAGCAGGTGGAAGAGAGCCTGGAGAGATGGAGGCATGCACTGGAGAGAAGAGGAATGAACGTCGGTAGAAGCAAGACAGAATACTGTACATGTGTGTGAATGAGAGGGAGACAGGTGGAAAGGCCAACATACAAGTAGTGGAGACTGTGATGGCAGAGACCTGGGGTCAACCATCCAAAGCAACAGAGTGCACAAGAAAGGTGAAGGTAGGGTGGAGTGGGTGGAGATGAGTATCAGATGATTTCCACACTTTGTTTTTAGCTTCATTTTAGTGTCACAGCAATGTGGCACACATTCTGTGACAAGACTGTGGTTGTCTGTAATACATCTGTCACACTGTCTACGTTACACATTTAACATAGCATTCCCTGTGGACCAGAACTGTACTCTGTTAGCCATCCTGGCTCAAAGTATTACTTTTTTCTTCTTCACTGGCCCAGTTGGTATTTCCTGCCTGCACCTGCACTCCTATCATCAGTCATGTCAAAGTCAACTCTTCTTCTGCAGCTGCCTGGTCTGTTTCCTGAAACGTTCAGCTGTAGTATGTTTCATCTTTGGAACACGGTAATAGCTAAAGAACTAGATTGTTTTATTCCTGTAGTGTGGCCATGCACAGTGGCTGTAGCTCAGGAGGTAGAGCAGGTCACCCACTGATTGGAAGGTCGGTGGTTCGATTCCTGGCTACTCCAAGCTACATGCCAATGTATCCTTGGGCAAGATACTTAACCCCAAGTTGCTCTCCGACGCAAGCGTTGGAGTATGTTAGCTAATTAAAAGCACTTAGCTTACTTACACATGGAAGTGCTTGTATGAATGTGTGTGAATGGGGTGAATGTAAACGTGCTGTATAAGCGCTTTGAGTGCTCAGTCAGAGTAGAAAAGCGCTATATAAGAGCTAGTCCATATACTGTGGAGGGAGGGAGAGACAATATGAACTAGCCTAGGATAAAGTACTGCTTTCAACCACAATTAACAAGGCATTAGCTAGCATGAAATGTGAATATTTGACTTTGAATATTTATTGATTTATTTTTGTCAGCCATTTTGGTCACAATCTGGAGTTATGAATTTAAGTTAAGGTTCTTCAAATTGGATGTTGGCCGTGTCAGCAGCAGAAGCATAGCAGTAGATAATTTCTTTGCCCTTGACCTGGGACCACTAAATCCACCGGATCCAACTAGCTTCATGTGAAATTGAGATATGACTATAATGTAGTCCGCACTGATAACACTTATTAATACAAATACCTAGGTACAAACCCATGATCTGATGTCATTATGAGATAAAGCATTCTGATACGGGTTGAGTTTTAATTCAGAAGCATAGTTAAATTGGCTTTTTTAAAAACTTGGTGATTATTCTACAGGACAAACCCATGTCACTTTACAATAAAAAGTTTCCTGTGAGATTGTGGACCTTAACGGTGCTTCTTCAGAATGGTTTTGATTCTTATCTAGTCTCACATAATGATATGTCCTGGTTACAGTCCTGCCTCACATAGGCAGTAAATGTGATGGGAAAAGTCAGTGCAGCACATTGTTCATGTCCCTGTGGCCAGTATCCAGCTAGATGGACTTCAAACGTGACAGTGAAGGGCAGGGGTTATGGACAGAACCAAATCCCTCATCAGAATTTTGATTGAAACCATAAGACAGTGACAGATTCACTATGACCCTGACCCAAGCTGACATGGCCATGGTGAACTATTCAAATGCATCATCCATGAAGAGCCTTGGGCTTTCTCGAGGAGTTGACCTAACTGGCATGTTTCTCTTTCGGTCTTTGTCATTTACTAAGACACAGCTTAGACTTGCTGCATCCCCTCTACTTATCCTTCATAAGTACACAGTAACATCATAACTCAATTCTCTGTAACCCCTCGCATCAAGCCTCCCATTTGGCCTAATTTTCCCATGAGCTGCATGTATTAATCAAGCCCAAGGCCTGATTGACAGGAGTTATCACCAGTGAATCAGTTCAGCTCTGCCTATCTAGCCCTTTCCGTTTGACTGGGAGACTATCAGAGCTTCTGCTATCTCTTGCGCCTGCAGCCAGTGTCTACCATGAGGAAGGGCTGCTACAGTTGTGGCTCTCTCTTATCTCTTTCATTTTTAAACATCCCACAATCAAAGAGCCTGTAGCATTTCCTAGCTAATTGCCAGAGGATAATAAATTGCCAAATCCCACAACACCCCCGTCCTCTCCGTTAACCTCCATCTCTGGTGCTTACAGTAACTCACTGGCAGCAGGTAGCTAATAATCCGCTTCATTGGCGCCTCTCTTGATCGCCTGACTTGAGCATGTCCGCTATTCAGTTACAGGCTGAGTGACCCACTTTAATGGAAATTGTACCTGAATCCCTGAAACTCATCAAACAAATGGTAAATTATCCTCGGCATCACGATGCTACAGTGGTACTCTGTCTGCCAAAGATGGAAATATGGAGCACTGTGGCTGAGCTGCAGTTTTCATTTAAAGATATTGGTCTCTCTCATTGCCCCAATTTACAGGATTACTATCTTTTCATTATGAACTGGTTATGTTAAACCAGATTTACTGTATTTAAACAGATGGCATACGAGGGTGTCAATTTTGCATGACAGGATTAAGCTCATCTCGCCATTTGGGGGTCTTTTAAAAAGCAGCATAATATTAAAACATGAGCGCATTAGGCAAGATGCTTTCATGTAGAGTTGCTGAGTGTAATACTAAGGGGTGATAATTACTAGGGATACACCCTTGGTCCTAATAATATAAGGCTTAATTATTCCATGAAAAAGAAATGTTGCCTGATCATCTCCACTCCAGCATTTAATCTAAGCCTTATCTAGATTCCTATAGCCCTTTTTTTTTGGCTCTACTTCAGCTTTTGTAAGCTTCCTGATATTAAACAACATTGGCCCATTGAGACTTATCTGGTTCAGGATGTTCTATCTGATTATCACTTTAACAGGAGCAATCTTAATTTTGAAGCAAATGTGCCAGTTTATTACAGTAACTGCATTCACCCCACACACGTAAGCTCACAGAAAACTAATGCACACATACACAAGCATACAGTGCTATATCTTTTTACACGTTGAGTATGTAAATCTTTTTTGCATTTTTCATGCAACAATGAATCTCACATTATACTGATGTTTGTGTTACGGAATTTCGAGAGCGCTACGATTGGCACAGAAATAGTTTTGAGCGTTAGATCAAAGCTGCTGAGAAGTATCTGATGAATATATAAATGTGGAGTGGTTACAATGGTGGAAATCTTAATTCGTAATCTAGCTGGTGTCTTGTACTACTGCAAAATGAAACTTAATTCATTCTGACTTGCAGTACTGGTGGTTGGTGACAAAATACTGTGTTCTGTATGTGGATACCACCCAGGAAATTTTGTCATTAATTTTCTGAAGTTTTGTAATTTTATGTCACAAACAGCGTGAAAAGAGGTAATTTTTTTTCGTGAAGGAGAGTAGAAAAAATTTAATTTAGCGCTTAAATAATACACATCACGCAAATAGCATCCTTCTTCAATACACTAATGTGCATGGATGACTCGAGGGTAAAGCAGAAAATATACTCTATATTCTTTACAATTTTAGATTTAACCCTTTACTTTTCTTACTACTTTAAAAAATATATATTTTTTGTTTTTTATATTCTAAGTCAAGGTCAGTAAAGTCTGTGTTCTGGGGTAAAAAAAAAAAGAAAAAAAAGGTTCATTTATAAAAAAAAAATATAAGAAAAATAGCATATGATTCTCTGGCCTCACACAGAGAGATGGCGGTGGCCCTTTAGAAACTATAGATGTCACCATAGAGGAGTTTCACAATAGCAACAATTAATATACCATCTTTTCATGTTTTTGGCCATAACTCTGTAATTTGTAAGCCAATTATGGTTTAAAAAACAAAAAGCTACCTGATAGCATAAATGGTGAGGTGATGACATTTTAGATCCAAAAGGTCAAATGTTAGCTTTACTGTAACATCACAGTGTTCTGCAAAAGCACTTCCTCTGGCTGTTATTTAATGCCGTAACAATATAATACATTTGTTCTAATACTGAATTGGGACTCTACTCTTTGGTGCCTGTCCATTAAAGTTCATCAAAGGCTTTGCAACATACTGTATAATTTTGTCACATATAAGTGGAAATTGTGACTGGTTGTTGTATGGCGAGACATCCAACCATAGAGTGGTAATTTCAATTTGACCAAATGAATAATTTAGTAGGTTATAATATAAGTAACTTGAGGGTACTTAGAGAGTGCAGTCCTCTATCGAGAGCCATCCTCAACACCCAAACTCTTAGTTTAACAGTTATTAATTCTGATTTGCCTAAAAACAGACCACGACCTCATCCAGTCGTGTAATATCAGTCAGTGATTATTTCTTTTGAAATTTGTGACGATTTCTCCTTAATGATAAGGAATCGAGATGAGGTGTGGAAAAACATGCTAGACTGTGCGAAGTTTAATGTTTTTGAATATTTAAAAAAAAACACACCAGCAAAGCTAGTCTCAGAGCAGTAACTGAAACATGAACACATACTTATAGAGTGAGAACTTCATCTGCAGTTTTCTCTGGAGTATCTACTTTGCTGTACCTGCCATTAGGGGATCGCTCTTCGAACCCCCCCCCCCCCCCCCCCTCCCTCCCAGTCATCCTTAACATCATTCCAGTGTCCCAGTTCCCACTCCTTATTTTCCTCTGGGTACTAATTATTGTGTGGAGGAGGCTGAGAAGCTAACCAGCAGCCACATTATAACAGCATCCTTATACCTCTGTGACTCCTCCCAGGACAGAAGATGCTACTTTTGATATCACTTCGACTCAGACACACATACCGATACTGATGTTCAATGATAAATCTTTACTTACTTTTTTCTATTTACTTTCCATTCAAACCCATGTAAGCAAAGATCAAACAAAATTTTACCAAATGCCAAGTACAATCATTTACCTTAAGTGAATTTGTAACAAAAATTTAAAAAGTGAAATACACATAAATTGTATTATTTAATATTAATATATATCTGTTTATGTATGCGCCATTGCTTGAGGTCTCAGAAAACCCCATTTCACTCAAGAATAGAAAAGTTTTTCTGGAGCTTTATATGAAGACATACACACAAACACTTTTTAACACAAATATGTATTCAGACAAAATTCAGGCAATCTGTCAATCCATTTAGATATAAAAACATGTAGACAAGGTCACAAAGACCTGCGGTCCAAAAAGAGAAAATACCCAGTGAGCAGCAGTTCTTCAGGTGAAACTGCCTTGTTGATGTCAGAGGTCAGAAAATGGCAAGACTATTGAGCTGATAGGAAGGCAACAGTAACTCAAATAGCCACTTGTTAAAACCAAGGTATGCAGAAGAGTACCTCTGAACACACAGATGGGCTCCAGCAGCAGAAGACCACACTAAATGCTACTTCTATTAGCTAAGAGCAGGAAGCTGAGGTTCCATGGATCCATTTTGTATCAACGGTTCAGGGTGCTGCTGGTGGTGTAATGGGGGGGGGGTATTTTTATATACAAACTTAGCACAGAAAGTAAGGAAAAGTCTGTTTGGTTGATTATTTCTTTGTTGTAACAATGATTCTTTGCAATAAATCTTATACGGTTGAAATCCTGTTTATTTCTCCTTAAATGGAGCCACATTTGTAAGGAAAATGCATTTATGGGTTGAGCAGCAGAGTTGAGTGTGTGTGTTGTGTCCGTGAAAAACTTGCCATACCTTCTCTACCAACGCTAAACAGCTTATTCTGCTATTGACTCATGTTTTGAGCGTCTGGTTCCCCAGGTTGATCGAGGATTGGCTCTAATGGCCATCATTGGAGGCAATCTTAGTGCAGAGAGATCAAAATGAGGGTTTGCAACCAGTGGCAATCCCATATCTCCACAGTCTGGGATGCTCGCCCCCACAGAGCGGGGTTTATCCAGGATTACCTCCAGAAATCGGGAGTGGAGAGGATGGAATGGCCTGCCTGCAGTCCTGACCTCAACCCCACTGAAAACTTGTGGGATCAGCTTGGGCGTTCTGAGAGACCAACCACATTGCTGACTTGTGACAAACACTAGTTGTAGAATGAGATGCCAACTCACAGTAGTGTGTGACCAGCATGAGGCGGAGGTGCCAGGCTGTTGTGGTTGCTGTGGAAGTAAAAAAGGATAACACTCCATGTCAGGAAATAGTGGCTAATAGTAGCATGGTTCTTCAACAAGCTACTGAGCCCTCTGTTAAATTAATAAATTGTTAAATTGCCAGTCTTGTTTCTTCAAACTTTAATCATCCATGACGGGGAAAACCTTACTTGTGTTCCAAATAGTAATTATAGTAGGAGTTTAATCACAGGGGCTGGCCAGGAAAAGGTTTCCAGAGCAGAACGCTGGAGAGTGGGCAGGCAGGCGAATGTCTCACTGGAGTGGTTGGCTGGAAGTGCATAAGCGATAGAGTTTGTGAACTCCAGGGGCGAGGCGAGGAGTTTCCTTTGGGAGAGTACCTGAAGGTGTGCATGCAGGAGGCAGGATCATTTAATGCAGGACTGTGAGGGAAATGAGTCAGAAATTACCAGCAGGCAGAGACGAGGTACGAGGAATAACATGGGAAGCCACTTTACCACAGTGAAGGTTGGGCCTTCACAACCAAGTTCACGGCCAGCAAACAAGCAGACGATCCACAGATGTGCAAAGTCAGCCCGAGGAGTGCGGCTCCACCTGAAGGTGGAGACGGAACATAGCTGGCCCATCAGTCCACCTGCAGGGTCAAAACTTAAACAACCCACCCTAACAGTCACAACTAAGAAATAATCGACCAAACACAAATCTCCTTACTTTTTGTGCAAAGTTCATTTAGAAAAATAAGAGTTTTCAATCACTATTAGCATTAAATGCTTTGTTTTAATATCTCACAAGTGTGTTACATGTTATCTAACACTAAATCTGAAAAGCATCATGTTGCAACCAGCTGATCTTGAAAGCGCGGCTCAGTTTAACATATGGGGAAAAATATCTCCTTGAACAGTGATGGCGACTGATACGTGCATAATCCCGCTCATTCATAAAGCATGTAACAGTAATGTTTATTCCACTAATGTTTTACTGACTCACCTTTGTTTTGACCTCAGTAAATTATGTAATGTGCAATTTTAATGTGACCATAGCTTCCACTTTAAGATAACATACTCACTTAACATGGAGGCTTATTCTTCTGAAAATCACCCAGATTTCTGTTATTAATGAGTTGTTGTTGTTGTTGTTCTATTTAGTCATTAATGCAGTCAATTTTCTAAACATGTGTATAAACATTTGTGTGCCACTGGATGCATAAATACTCGTCCTTGCACAATATATGTTTAAATTATGGATAGCAGACATTTAATAACATTTAATCACATTTATTAAGAATTTTAAATGAGGTGTTTACACTTTGGCACTTTCATCCAAGTCTATATGGCACATAAAGAATGCAGCCACTTATGAAGCAAGTTGTTTTCTAATGTTGGTGTATAGCAAGTGCTGGATGCATTATTGAAGTTTTACCAATCTGTGTGTAATAAATCCTCTTGACTCCTATTATTCATTGCATAATGGCTTCCATTCATCACTGGAAACGTAGGGCAAATTAGCTGCTGGAACCTGGTGTTTGGCTGTAAGGCTTTACTGAAAGAATCTTTCAGCCTCTTTGTCTATTAGTTCATGTCTTTAAGAAAAGGAAAACTTTACCTTGGATAATGAACCCTTTAAATTATCAAATTTGAACTTCAACAATAAGATAACCCCATGCAGTGACTAACTGTGTGCTTTTGAATAGATTGTTTTTCAGACATCACATGCACATTGCTCATGCGATAAACCTCACATTTTCTGTTCATGAGCACTCTTGTTTTAGATCATCACATTACGCAGATGTGTCTCCTCCCATTGCTTTTGACCCTTCCCCCCCAAATGATAATTAAACAAGGAATGTGTCAGAAAGCACAGAATTACAGGACTTGATTATGCATTCTTCACACATTAATCTTTCATGATTTGGGAATCAACATTCTTAATTATTCAAAACTGCAAAATGTACGAAAAGTTGAATGTGAAAAAGGCAAAACACACGAATACAGGAATGAGAAAAACAAAATGCACGTGGAAGTGGAGAAGCAAAAGTACAATGCCACATAGTGTGAAGTAAGCGTTCTCTCAACTCTCTCGTCATTAAATCACAAAAATGTGCATCAGGGAAGAAGACTGGGTTTAATTACCTGATAAAATTTTAATGCAGGGCAGAGAACAGAATGGCCTAAGTGGTGCAGAAGAGATCTTTGACCTGAAACAGCAGCCCTGCAGGGCACATAGACCAGTGGGGACAGAGGGGCCTATTTAGCGATCATGTTGGATCAAAGTGAAGTCAGGTTAAATTAGGTGAATAGAATGTGTCAAGGCATCCATAGTGGTTTTTCCCAACCTGTACAGTTTCAGTTAATCATATCTTAAACTTCACGAGGTATTATTTTATGTATTTTTTTTATTTGAAATTGTTTAGCCCTCATTAATAAAGAATGAGAAGTGATTAATTTAATCCATTTTAAATAGTTGCAGAAGATAAAAGACCACATTTTAATCCACCCATATTTCACCAAGCAAACAATCCCTTGAATGTTTGTATAAGGTCACACTAATGCTGTGTGTGCTCTTTCAATCTGTTTGTGTGCATATATATTGTGAATTGTATTTGTTTTTGGCTAACCCCAGTAAAAAAACAAATCAATTAGTCACCGTGACACTGATTGCATTACCGCCGCCCTCTATTGTGTCCATAAATGGGTTTTGAGTTTATGCATTCTGAAGGTCCTTCTGAGAACAAAACACTGACCTCTGCCTCTGAAATCTTCTGTAGTCTGACAGGGACTCTGTAAACCACAACCCTAGGACAGTGTTGTTACTGTGGCTGGAGGTCACCCAGGCAAGTCTGTTGGGATGACACAAGGGCTCCCTGCATGTTTTCTGGCCACTGTTGCTTCCACCATAACAAAGACAGTAGCTTGAGCCAGCACTTGGCCTCTCTCTCCCTGGCCCTTGATGGCAGTCGAACATATGCACTCTTGTGCGTGTGCATACACACATAACTGTGCATTGGACTTGACGAAGGTTCCCCATGAGGGTCTTGGCCTGTCATCTGACAAAGCCTAACAATAGCGGTGAGCAGATGCCTGGGTTCCAGGGCCAAACAGATGGATTGGCCAAGTGGCTTGGATAAGGATCACCTTCCTAACCCATAAAAGCAACTTGGGGTTCTGACTGTCAGGGTGTTGTGTTTTTAGATAAATTAGCACAGTGAGAAGAAAAACAGTGGGGTTTGCAAAGGTCCAGGAACAGCTTGCAGGAAAGCAGGCATGAAAGAGAAGCTTGCTTAGGGCCTAGACTCCTACCAAGTCTAATCCTTCACTCATGGCTTGGAAGGCCAGAAGGGAGGACTGGTATCTCTCAGTGAGGGTTTGAAATATTAAAGTAGATTTAAACCACCAGGCTTGCCCGTTCCATGGCTGATGGGCTGGCTTGGAATGACCTTTAGACACAACTGAGTCTGAGCGTCAGGCATTTAAAAAAATAGTAATTGAAATAGTTTTTAAAAAAATGTTACATTATATTATTTAACCTAAGCCACACTGTTAATCTAGTTAGTGTTTCTAGATGTATCAACATCTTTACATGAGGCTAAATTTGTGTCTGCTAACCTGCAGTGAGTTTTTTTTTGTAAAAAAGATTGTTTTTACGTAAATTCTTTTGGTATCTAAAACTGCACCAACAGTGAGTAAAAAGCCAATAGAAAGTTTTTTGTTTTTTTTAAATGACTGCAGTGTGGTTTAAAATTTGGTGTATTTTTGACATTTCTACCACATGTTACTCATAAAGTGAACTTTGCCACTCTTCAGAAGTGTAAACACACTTCTGACATATGTGTGTCTGTTGGGTCGTTCCAGTATATTCAGTTATATAAAGAAGCAGGAGATGCACCAGCACAGCTCGGTAAGCATTATGGCAGGTGGATATTGGTATGTTAAAATTGTGCAAAATAAAACCTAATTTAGGCTCTGTTTCTAAGCTGCATTTGTTGCTATTATAAGTATTGGTATTATAATTTCTATATTTTCTCTTTGATGTTTTCCTTACTTCACTGCATACTCCAAGCCCACTCCAATGTTAAAAAAAAAGAGATTACTGAAGGAGAGTCTTCTTCCTCAAAGGGTCCCAATGTGCTGCTGATGCTACACTGCTTGACTTGTGATGATGGCTTTGTTGGCTGGCAGCTGTAATTTGAGGAAGAGGAGGTGCTGGGTGTCTGACCTCTTGCTTTTCAGACAACCCTCACAGCACATATAGTATTAAAACTCTGGCAGTCGAACAAGGAGGGGCAGGCAGTGTAATGGTCCTGAGTAAAGTAGAAGAGGGTGCTTAGCCAGGGTAATTTAAGAGCAGGACATACGGATGGAATTGGGGGCAGAGAAGAGACTCGGCAGGGCAGCAGTGATTAGACAGAAGGGCTCTCTTAAATGCAGCAATGGATTTTGCTACCATGATGGAAGAGCTGGGAGAAAAGGGGAACCCTCCACATGACATCATCAAAGGTGTGAAAATGGCAAAGGTGCTGACCGTGGAGTTTGGGGATTCAATAATCAAAGGGCTCGTGTGAAGTCCTTATGACCTCGCTGATCATGCTGTTTGCTAAAAAGCACCCAGGACACCAGGTTGCTATGCTCAGGAAAAATGTCCCTGTTGTCAGCAATGTACAATAAAGGTTTTCCCAGAGGATAAGGATGCGGGAAGTTAAACGATCATCAGCCACGTAAATGTAATGCTACACTGCTGCATCAAGCTCTGTACCATCACAAGAATTGAGAGAAAGCACAAGTCATCATGCAGATTTCCTGCAGGGTAGTTAAACAACTTCGGGTTCAAGAGGTCACTGCTGATAGGGCAGCTGAGCATTGAATATGTGCAAACATATTTCAGGTGATTTGATGGCAGTATGTTGCAGACCTATCATACCAAGCAATGAATGCACACTGCCCGCAGTCCTTATGCCCCCTCGCCCTTATTTATCTGAAGGTATAACATAAATGGAAAACTGCAAATGGCACCCTGCACCTGCATGCATGTCTGCTTGGGCATTTGGTGTAATGAAAGCCACATGTTTCCTGTCTGGACAGGTTGGAAATGATGCAGCTCAAATGAACCTGCCTCTCAGTTAAATGTTTTTACACTTCACACTCCATTATGGTGGTGCTGATGTGAGCGTCTCCAGGTGAGTCGCAAGGATGAAAGCTGTCAGTGGAGGAGAGGGGCTGAGGTCCTTGGAGTGGGAGTGGGAGTGGGAGAAAGGAATAAGAATGGAGCACAGCTCATTGGGAACATCAGCCTGCTACGGGGAGGACAGGGAACATGACTCATTAGGTATGGGCCTCTGCACTTTCTATACTGAGCTGCATGCTAATGTAGGGAAGACATGGCTGAACTGGGACTTCAGTCATGGATTATTACAATGCTAGAGAACGGAAAAAGGTTGTGGCTTTTCTTGGTAGCACATGTTAGATGTTTCACATCACCTTCTAACAGCCGATTATACGTGATGCAGTCAACAATATGCTCATATTTCCATAAAAGATCAACTTTTATGTGAGTTTACTGGAAACATAGTGACAACCCCATGATTGATTTGAATAGTTAATGAGAAAAAAGCCTTGGATCATATACATTATGACCATCGAAAAGCAAGCGAGCCCTGATGGAGAGTGAAGGAGAGTGAAAACCTTTATCATACTAATGAGGGATATTAGCCATACTTTCCCGGCTTCAGCGACATTGACAATTTTACACTTGACATTAATTGCCTATCTCAAGTACTGAAAATCTTTAACCTCAAGAGCACCATTTTATGAGCCCGAGTTAAATATGGAGGGGTTGGTAATGAATGTGGACAGCAGTCAGCCAAAAGTTTCCTATTTGGAAGTTTGGGGTGTCAATAAAAGGCTTCTGTGATGGAATTAACTGCTAAAAGTACACATCTTTCCCGGGTGTCATATAAACAAAGCAAACAGCACAGTTCTATTTAAGTCACATTTAGTGTGTGAAGCCACCTGGTATTATTACACACTAAACACAGTATATGTGGATGAACTGTGTTTAAACACCGCAAAAACAAATGAGGGTTTGTTTGCTCTTTAATTTTCTTCCTTCTCTTGACAAAGACTAATTAGATGCTCGAGGATACGTCCGATTAAACAAGACGGCGCTCTCACAATTAAATGTCATGTGCAATTACTATGAGAGAAGTGACCGATCATCATATCTCATAACCAATCTCTGTGTATCTTTCTGTCATCCGACAAGCTTTGCTTTTAATCTTAGAAGATGAGGTACAAAAAAACAAAAAACACACAAACAACAACAATGGTCAGGTTGTTTTAAACTAAATAAAAGTTGTATCACAGCTTTTAAGTAAGATGTTTGTAACTTTGGGTAACAATACAGGTCTGTGGCACAGAGAATAAGCTGCATCTGACTTTGGTTGCACAGGTAATGCTTGTGGGAACATGTTGCTGGATTTATTTGTTTGTTTTTTTAACAGGATTTGTTAGCAATAATAAATATAGAATATCAGCACACACATATTCTATTAAGAAGCAGTTCTTTAGATAACTTTATCTTTTGCCCGTGGTCCCACATTCTAAAACGAGGTGTCCCAGTTTTAAACAGATTTATGAGAGATTTGGTCCCCAACTAAGGCAGGAAACATTCCCTTTGGGCAAAACTCCCACGCACTCACACCAAAGTGAACAACAACAACAATAACTGAAAGTGAAGTCCCTTTGAAAGTTGCCTCGAGACTCGCAAAGCTTCCCTCTGCATTGTTGTTGTGTTTTGCTTGTTGTTCACCTGCAGTGATTTATGCGCGTATCTGGCTGAGCTTCTGCGAACATATTTTAAGTTCCATTTTTGGGGCATTTCAGCAGCGGAGGCTAGACTGGAGCCTCGGTGCCACAAGAAGCAGGTGTAAACCTGAACCTGCTACCTTACGGGTTATTTCACGAGTGTCAAATCATCCAGTCTCATCTGGAGTCTTCTGAAGAGGCAGCTCACACTGAAGTGTTCTTGATTTGACTCACATGAGGTGACCATTTCCTTTATCACAGTGTAGGCTGTTTCAGTTAATCTCAAGGGTCCTCCTTTAGACTCCCCCCCACGCTGCTGTGCCGTTGTGATCAGTCACCTGTTTTCTGTTTCACACAAACCTTGCGTGGGTAGTGCCGAGCCTTCATCCCTAGTGGAGCCGTATCGCTGGGAAGAGAGGGTGTATTCTCTGGGGTAATCCTGATTTACTCCTCCGTAGAACCCTGCACACTGCTGCCTCGATGACTGTGGAGTTGTAGCATAAAGCTGGTTCCACCCTACTCTTCTTCTCTCTCGCACACTACCCCACCCATCTTACATGTTCTTCATCTGTTTCCAGAGGTGAGATTTGGAATTGTGTGGGAGTGTGTCCAATGGCATTAACCCACAGTGGAGCCTGAATCACAGATTAGAGCCGTGGAGGGACTATGCAGAGTGGTGCTGGGTGGGAGGTGATACAGTGGTGAGATGGGGCTTCAGGCGCCTGAGGAAGGGTGGACAGCTCTCATCAGAGCCAGGAGGGAAAGGGGAATAATGCAGAGATATGGGGCTTGAAATCCAAAAAGGGATAGGCCTAAATCTTGTGCTATTGAGATGGAGCTTTGGGGCTAATAAAGGATTCCCTTGAAGAAAGAGTGAGTCCTCCGCAGCCTTCAGAGTTTGTAGTGTCCCTGCTGGCGCCATAGTAGACCAATTTATCTGTGTTCCTTTTGAACGCTGCTGCAGTCATGGAAGAGGCAAATTTTCCTTGATGTCAGTAAAGTTTAGTTTAAAGTTTTGCTGAATTATCAGCGTGCGCTCAAATTTGTCTTCTTAAACTGACTTTCTAGTGGCAGGATGAGTTCTTGAGATATTGAAACACTTTAAATTCAAGAGCTCATGAAAGAACAATTATTTGTCAAGTTTCCTTTCCTCTCCTCTCCTCTCCTCTCCTCTCCTCTCCTTGCTATACATCTCTTTGATGGGATTTTACTACAATGAGAGACTACTCAGCGTATTATAACATGTGCAATGAGCCAATCATCATTTTGAGTCAAAGAATCACTATACCACACTGATTCCACAGGAGAGATATTCTTTAGTTTTCTGATTCTTGTAGATTGTTTGACTTTAACTGAGTGGTTTTAAACTCCTTCAGGAATGCTTAAAATATACAGTAATGTTAATTTTTAGGGATTTTTAGGGATTTTTTTCTTCCTTAACTGCTGATGTCATGGATGCAGTGCAATGCACCATTACAGGTACTAGTGTGAAGTACTATTACTTTTATTTCCTCTGCTTCTACCAATATTAATGTCAGTCAGTAAGAAAAAAATTACCTTTACATTTGGGTGAACTTTCAAAATGGTAAATACATCAATCTTGTACGTTCTGCTCTTTCTCTCTCAGTGAGTGTGTATGTGTGTTTGTGTATGTATGGTTGAATGAGTCCATCAGTCTTCTTTGCACTGATTAATAAGGGACACGCTCAGAAATACGGGGACTGGGAGGGGCCAGCGTTTGCATGCCAGTGGTACCTGCATGTTATCAGCACATTACACCCAGTAAAAATGCACTGTTTGTTTATGCAAGTTAACACGCTGCTTACTGAGAATTGCTGGGAGATGTGTGAGTGATGAGGAGCGTTCTAAGTAAAGATAAGTGGGTGGAAGGCGATTCAAAACGTTTTACTTATTTAAAAGTAGGCACAAGTTGGGTCATTACAGAGTACTGAGAGCGTGGTTCTATGAACATTAGGGTGAAGTGCATGAACAAAAATATTGTTTGGACTATTTGAATGAATGATACTTTATTGATCCCACAATTTGCTTGGAGAAATGTAGAGACGGTTGTTGATGAATAGCCAGGTTTGCTTCAGTGAAACAGCATTCAGTGATGGTTAATGATGGATCTAATCGAAATGTACCACACGCTTATTTCTTCGGCAGATCTCTCCCCAGATGTTTGATTGCCATTAGAGCAACAATTATTTAATATTTGATCTTTCCCCCCCTCTTTTTGATAGTTAACTCATTAATGTCTCTAATGTTTTTGTCTTTATATTTCCCCAGGCAGAAAATCAATATGTATTGAGTTTACAAAAGACGGGTCAAAAGTCCTCAGATTTGAGATGTTAGCATCAGGAAAGGGTTAATATGATTTGACTGATAAATAACTATAAAACTGCTATATTTAGTAGTGTTTAATTTAGTGAGTGTGATAATTAACTGTGTAATTATCTGAGCACTTAGTATCGACATTGAAGGTTTTCCGCTGTGTCACTATAAAGTACTTTGCTGATTAGAACCAACGGGTTCCAGGAAATTGCAACTCGTATTACCTAATTCTATTCAAAATCAACAGATGAATTAATGAAGAAAATAATTTCAAGTGGCATCTGTATTTCAAGTCGGGCCTCCTTCAGATCACCTGGCATCGGTTATACCAACACTAATTCCTTAAGGAGCCTAACCTGTCTCCTAACAAGTACTGAAATTAGGACAGCTAGCCTGCACCAGCCAGTTATTTACACTGCACTGAGCCAAGTAGTCATTATTATGCAAATTCATTCAATTGCAAAAGTGGGGAGAGAGTGGTCTTGTGAAGATGAGGAATTGAAGATAATTAGCAAGAAGGCATTTTGTTTGAACCCAGCCACTTCGACTTGGGATGGGCTGCGAAGGTTGGGTGATAAACAAGCAGTGAAAACACACAAGGGGAAAGAGGAAAAAGACAACAAGCGCTTTAATCTATACCCACAGAGATAAATCTATGGAATACTTGGTTGTTGTGTTGCTAAATGTTGTGGGTAGACAGCTGTGGAATTAGCCATCTCCAATCTGATTGTGCCCAGCACTTTAATCTGTAATGCAGATAAATATGGCTCCAAAGTCTTTGGGAGAGTGCCTGCAGATGCCCCGGGTCTGGCCATCTAACAGCTTCTCTCTAAATGGCTTTGACTGTCGATGAAACGAGGCTGTGGCAGCAGCACTGATGTGATGTTAGCTCGTTCTCTCTGTTTGTGTGTCTGCCTGCTTGTTGTTCGCTATAGGTATCATTGTTTCCATTCCATTTCACAGCAATCGGCCTTGGTGAGAGAAAGTGCTTTTCTATCCTTGAGCTGTGTCTTTGTCATATCAAGGCCTCTCGCTTAAGCTACAGATTTTTTTTATAAGCCTAAGAGTACATGTGTTTGTATGTGCGTGCATATCTACAGTGTGTGCATGTAGTTAGCAGTTTGACTTTACAGTACATGGATTTTTAATGTGTGCAGAAGTGTGTTTGTGAGCACTGAATGGTTAAGAATGCTGATGGATCTATTTTAGGCTAAAGCCTCTCTGTCAAAAGAAATTGCATTAGTATGACAACAGACATTCAAGGCTTGTTGAAAGCACAGTCGCTAGAATAAAGAATCTTTTATCAAATTCAAGCTTGCACTTTTTACAAATTGTATGCAAAGACCTTTCTTCTGCTCTTTAATTTTTCTAAACTGACAAAACACATTTTGTGTGGCAATTTCAGTCGGCTGTTTTCTCTTTGTGTCTTTTTTGACAGATGCATATTTGGGTACCTACTAACAGTGGCTGGCTTTGATTTTAATGAGTGTGTCCTCAACATAGCGAAATTTTAAGAAAACACATTTATGCCACTGCGCACCTCTGACAGCGTTAGAAGCCGATTCCTTTCAGTTTTAATTGTGTCCTGATAACATAGGTAGAACGATGCTAAACGTAATTAATCATGCAACTCTTTTGTAAGTACATTTATAACACAAGTAGACTCACGAAGACGCGCACACACAGGGCTGTGGCAAGGTGATCAATCAACCTACGGCAATGTTCCAAACACACCATCATTCCCTCCATGGCTACCTTTATCAACAGGCTAATTTGTCTCCCTCTGCACCTCAAACATTATGAGTCCTCACACATTTAGCCCCACACCTTTCCCTTTTATCTTCCTACCCACCACTTAATACAGCAATTAGAGAGCTGTGGAGGTTGCAGCTTCCCATTAACTCATGCCAGCTCAGGGTAGTTGCCACAATCACATACTGTAACCTGTAGTCTGCTGTGACAGCTACAGTGTTTCGGAAGACAAGGCAATTGCTAACTCAGCCCAGCTTCCCTCCCGCTACCTCTTTGCTGTCTCTGCTTTTCATAACATATCCCACAGATACTCTTATTACATTATTTCTTGCATACCAGTCTCATCGATCTTCCTGCTTGCAAATCTTCCGTCTCATATGCAGGCTCGCTGGGTTGATAAAGCAATCAGCACTACTGTAGCATTAAGTAGGTAAACATATTATCACTGCTGCTGTGCTCTCTCTCCTCCCCATTTCATTTCTTTAGAGTTGCCCACACCTTGTTTCTGTTTAGCTCGGCGCCCCTCGCCTTCACTTTCCTTGCTCTTGCTTACTTTTCTGCTTTCATGTGCTCCCCCTGCTCTTGTTCTGCCCTCATCCTCCAATCTTTCATGTCGATTTCAAAACTGGCAAGTTCACAGATGAAAAGTGGAATAGAGTCGGTTGAAGAGAGCCAATTTCCTCGTCTCTTGTGAAGATTAGCTGAGGCTCATTGGAACGTATGCTTTGTGTTAAAGAGCCTGCCAAATGACAGAACATGGTTGGGGAATTCATAATTATCTTTTTATTACTCTGCATGTATAATGGCTGCCCCCATTATAAAACTCAGGATGATGTACACAGTTACATTGCCCCAGACGGCTCTGAAACAGGTGCGTCTATTGTGCATTACAGCTGATGTCTTTTTGATAACAAAACCATGTATTTTGGTCATTTTCTTTATTTGTTCATTTGTGACGCGTGGTTGACTGTGAAACACGATATTTTGCAAATAACATTACGGACAATCAAATGGCGTATGCCTATTAATGTGGGCAGCATCATCATCATAATATGTTTGCACGCTACTGGAGCTTCGGAGACAAAATGAATGGAATTTTCTTTATCGAGGCAGCAAAGCTGTTTGCAGTATTTACCATATTATCTGAATTATGTGCAATTTTGAGAAACAGTGAGACCTAGTGGTGAATAAAATATGAGGGCTCATAGAAGGTAGAGCATCTGTTATAGATGTAGCCTGAAGGCAATAAGAATGATTGTGGATTACCATACAGTGCTATACCAAAAGTGTTGTCTTCATTCCTGGTTTACGTGAGGCTGCTGTATTATTTAAAGGTGGTATGGAAATATGCAAATTTTTCACGACTAAAGGTTTAAAAGGTTTGAGGGATCACAGGAGAAAAAGAGGAACATTTCAAAAACCGATGCACGGTCCATGTGTCATTAAGAGCTTTTGCAGTCCTTGCACTTGTCACCTTTGCATTTTTTTT
Source organism: Bujurquina vittata (assembly GCA_015106715.1). Lineage (NCBI taxonomy): Eukaryota > Metazoa > Chordata > Actinopteri > Cichliformes > Cichlidae > Bujurquina > Bujurquina vittata. The sequence goes on from VUQK01011712.1 coordinate 31,372, forward strand.
ACACAGTCTCAGATTAAATGCCAACTATTTTTCTTAAAATTGGATTAGTTCCTTAACTCTCAGTTGGTCCCACTCTTGCAGACCTTGAGAATAAAATTGGAAGGATAACTCCAAGTTTGTAGTAGTGGTCGCCTGGCTCAGGGAATGTGGGTTAGAGGATGCTTTGAGTGAATTTGTACACATACCTACACATGGTCTTGTCCGTGGCGCCAAATGGTACAGATTTCAGCAGGGGCTGGGTTTATAGGCTTTTAAATGAGAGTGGGTCAGAACAAATGGGTGGTTCGGCTGTAGTATTTCTGTCATCCCACCACAAACAGAAAAACAACATGACTGCGGGCTTGTGAATAGACTCTGTTATTAACCCCATAAATCACAGGACTGCTGATGGATGCCATATATGAAACAATTCATCAGATTTTCTCGCTCTCTTTCTCATTTGCAGTCTCTCACACACACCCGCACACACACACAAGCACGTAGGCGCAGACACGCATACAAACGCGTAATCTTGAAAAGTGTTAAATGTTTTAGTTCTTTCCCACAGTGTAGCATTACACTGCATCTTGGTCTTCAAGACTGTTTTGTTGTTCAGTGTTTTCCGCACATCTACACTGGAATGGATGACTTCGCAAAAGCTGTTCACATCCTGATTGTTCTAACAACTTGTGTCAGACAAGGTATTTGCTATTTGGTGAGTAAGAGAAAATATCTCCCTGTGAATAATCCCAGTGACTCATGGATTGTGTGAGGGGAAAAATGGAGGGTAGATAAGATTATAGGTAATGAAGAGGAATGGATTGAGGCAAAGAAGATGGAAAACGGAAGGAGTTTTAACTCCATGACCAGCAGCTTTGTGATAGTGATTTAAGAGGTCAGAGAAGAAAGATAAAGGCTTGTGCATTATTAATGCTGAAGGGATCTAACTGGATGTGACTGCAAGTTTCTGCTGGTGTTCCTGCTGTAGAAAAACGATAATTCATCAAAGTGCGTTATCACTGCCTCACGAAACGACGTGTTTGAATCTGTATTTGCTTCCACTCCTGTTTCTTTATAGTGTAAAAATAGAGAAAAACCTTTTTTTGCTCGATGTCGTTTTCCCCGGGTGAAAGCATACATGAAGTGAACTAAATGCATCAAAATGAATTTTTAAAATCAGTTGTGCAGGAATCGGGCCTCTTTCTCTGCAGCGGTCTTTGAAAAAATATTTATTTGGGTGTTTGTGAAACCGGAGAATATTATCTACAAGTGAGGAAAGTTTGTGCAAAGCTGGCTGGTTAAACTGCAAACAGTGGTGCACAGTCAGGCCCATGTGCATGTTGAGTTTTCCTAAAACTGTGTGTGTTTGAGTCTGCTGCCCAGTATTTGTACGTGCATGTTTGCGTGCAAGATTGAGTGTAAGCTTGATGTTTGCCATCGCTCCCAGTGCAGATTGATGGCTCACAGACAGGTAATTTATGACCTCTTTGTGGCAGACGGATGCAGAAGGGTGACATGCAACTTTCCCTGCAGAAAAATAAATGTTGCTTCGGGGCCCACATCACCTTACCCTCACTTGCTATCATAGGGCGAGAGGCGGGGTACACCCTGGAGATGTTGCCAATCTGTTGCAGAGCTAACACAGAGAAACTACGCTTACATTCACACCTACGGTAAATTTAGAATCACCAGTTAACCTAACCCCAATTAACCCTCCTTGGACTGTGGGAGGAAACCGGAGTACCTGCAGAGAGAGCATGCAGATTCCACACAGAAGGCCCCAGACTTGATTCAAACCCAAAACCTCCTTGCTGTGATATTAAACACGGGCTGATTTCATTAGTTCCTGAATTTGTGCCATCAGTAAAAAGTATTTAGACTCAGAACAGGGAGCGTCACCAATAGAGTTTATCACTACTTCCAAATTTGCTGGAAGGGTATGTAATTACAGTCATGCCCTAAGTTACGCTCCACCACTGCAGCAAGACGCTCAATGGCCAGTTTTCACTAACCTGGCAACTGTTTACATCCTCTGATGAACATGGTAGTTCAGAATTATTGCGTGTCTCTGATTGGTAGCTAAACTGGACAACTGCCTGACAAACAACACAAACTGCCCCAGTCGGCATGGCCTGCATGTCATCATCTCATTAAACAATAAGAGCTTCAGCTTGTCGTTGCAGCCGGGAGTAACAACAAATCTGCACCGAATTTGTGGCAGTTACATGCGTGTCCTTTTGTCTTCTACATGACTGATTGCAGTATTTTTGAATAAATAATTAATTGTCAATGAATAGAATTAAGATCACACTATGGTTGCACACTTGGACTCCCTGATTAAACATTAGCTTTCTTACATCTCACCGCGGCCTGTTCTTCTGTCTTAACCATGTATTCTCTTACTCTTCCCTCGCTGTTCACATTCCACCTCTAGCTGCCTTTGTTTTACCCCTCTCTCAGCGGGGAGCAGGGGACTTTGACATGCCAGCCATCATTTACAGGAATATGGTGTAAAGTCGATCCCACGGAGAACCCTTCTGCAACGGTAAATTTGTGAGGCCTGCAGATTAATTTCAAGGTCTTTTTGGGGAAACATATGGTCTGCCTGAAACGGGGAGAACACGTGAAGGTGTGATATCATATTGTAATTTATCATGTGGCTATATTCTCTGCTGCCCGCGTGTCTGTGCCAGAGGTTTATTGAAGGGACAAGACAATTTCATTTGAGCTGAAATAAACATCAAATGGTGGCCTAGCTCAATCAATCCCTTTGTCCGTCCAAGTAATTCTTCCCCAGAGAGGAAAGCAGTAGTGAGACGAGCAAGAGCAGGAAGTCAAATGGCAGAGAGGGAGAGAAATGTGTGAGCAGAGGTTGCCTGATGGATGGGGAAGTTATTACACCACGGGGAGGA
>VUQK01011712.1:36965-49508 GCA_015106715.1 Bujurquina vittata
TTCCTCCCTTGGGTTGAATAACACAATTACATTCTTATATATATATATATATGTGTGTGTGTGTGTGTGTGTGTATATATATATTTTTTTTTTGCTAATCAGCAGCTATTACCCAACTCTTACTGCCATTCTTAGCAGCAAGTCAGGGTGGAGCTGTTGCAGCAGCTGCACTAGTCACCATGTTCCTCTTTCTTCTTCTTCAGCACGTAAGGAGAGACTAGAACACTTTCAGGTGTAAAGTAACCTGTTCAGTTTTAGAAAGACTGCAGCCCAAGTATGTATACTACTACATGGTACTAAAAAAAACAAACCAAAACATTGGCATTATATCATTTTTAGAATTTTGGCATTGAATATCTGGTGATATTTGTAGTGTATTGGTATTTAAATGATGTCGTCCATGTTTTGATGCAGAATTCAAACCTGGATTTTACTTTTTTTCATCAGTCCATAAAACTTTGTCCCAGAATTTCTGAAGAAGTCCAGGCCGGCGAATTCCACAATTCTAAAAAAAACCCAACACATTTTCAAAAAAAGGATTTGCTGCTTTTCATCGTTTAACATTACAGTGTACTGAATGTCTTCACAGTTTTGAAAAAAATTCAACGTTTTGAATAGTGGGATGTTTCTATTTTCTGATGTTTGATGGACTATTATTTTTTTTATTATACTCTGGCTGTGGCGAGGTAGTGGCCGCTTCCTTTTATTTATTTTTATACTGTGTGCATGTGCATGTGTGTGTGTGTGTGCATGTGCGCTCTTTCTGACAAACCATTGCTGGCCTTGTTTAATGGAAGGGTCGCTAGAGGCCATTCAGGGCCAGAGCCGACCATTGGCCACACATTCCTTGGGTCACTCATAATTACCCGTCTCGCAGCCCGGGGGCGGCACCATAAAAATAAGATAGGCCATCTCAATCTCCACTCTTCTTGGCCAAGCTTTTTCTGCACTATTTTTAAGTGTGCTCGGTGACCCCCAACAAAATACTTCCATAAAGCACAAAGAAGTGTCCCTGGGCTGTCAGTCATGTTTGGTTTTTTTATCAGATATGATGTCGGAAGTTGTATAAGCATATCAGCCATGTTCTTTAAATTATATGGATGTCTTCTGAATATGGATTGTTTTAGTAGTTGTGTGTAGTGCTTTTCATCTTTATTAGAAACCTGCATAGCTCACTAATAATTGATAGCATCAAGGCAGGGTTCTATCAGAGGAATAGCAATGAGCATTATATAATACAAGCGTTGTGTCTTACACCTTTTATGGGGCGGTAAGTGCTCAGGAGATGTGTTGTTTTGCATTTGATCATTAAGGCTATGATGAGCTCTGCACAACAGATAGGGTGGGTGTTTTTTTAATGCTTTTCATTTACAGCAGCCAAACAAAAGGATGTAGTACAATAAATTGGGAAGACAAATAGCTGCAAAAAGGTAGACGCAGAGGATAATTATGTGTTTTACATGTCAAAAAATTTATCTGAAGTTCAAATAAACGTCTGTGTTGGTGGATCAGGGCGGCGAGACTCTAATATAATGGTAGACCTATCCACATCTTCAACTTTACATTCAAGACTTCAGATATTTCATGAGACTATAGTTGAATTTTTCCGCAAGTACATAATTTTCTTTTCAAATCTTCGGCTCTTTGTTGTCTCGTTCTAACTCGTTCCCCAAATGTCATTTTCTGTGTGTCGTGCTATGCTCATCATCCATCTTCAGGCTCCCATAAAATTCAGACAGTGATTTCTTTTATGGCTATTATTAGGAATGGTGTCTGTCTTCAGAAGCTTGCACAAAAGTGTGAGTGGTCCCTTGTGCACTGTTTCATATCAAGGTTAACTTGTAGTGATTAGAATAAGGAGATGAGTAGTTGCCATGGGGATGAAGGAAATGGTAGTGGAGAGGTTGATGAGCCTCGAGTGTCAGAAGTCTGATGTTTGTGTTGCATCGCAAACAAAGATAAGATAAGTGTTGTTCATATGTATCATATGTATTTTTTCTTCTGCAGTGTTATCCATGGTATGATGACATAACAGATTCCTCTTACATAAACATAAATGTTAGTCTTTAATATAATTACAATATTTAGATTAATTACTTACTTGAATTCTTTATTTTATTGGTATTTTTTGTACTTGAGATGGTGGGATTTATTTCAAGTTTAGACAAAACATAATGTTAATCCTTTTAATAAGGGCTGGTGAGTAATCAAATTTTATTTTATGTTATAAATGCCGGCTTCCAATGATGATAAAACCAAGATAATTAAGATCAAACAGTTATTGAGCTGCATTCGTTTTCACAATGATGCTCTCGTTTTGTCTCGTGTCGAATCCTATGCGCACTTTTTTCTCTGCCGTGATGCACAAACACACTCGGACCTCCTGCTTTGTAGGCTGTGCGCAGCGGTGATTCAGTGCGAGACAAGAACATTCAAAAACACCCCCAAATAATTTAGTTACATGGTTTTCAGTTCAACTCTGAGAGCATCTAATGCTATAAAGACAATGTTCAAAGAAAGATCAGCAAATGGATAATGTTTGTAATCCTGAGCAATTATTATTAAATAAATTATCATGATCTTAATATTTACTATAATTGTGATGGTGGCTTTGGCCATAATTGAGCAAAGCTAGCTCGTAATGCTTCCCATTAACTGATGAATTTTTGTTCGCCATCTGAACTGTTGCTTTGGGAATTCTGGCATCTGTCATTAGGAGTCTTTTGCTCTAGAACAATTTTACTTGTGTTCTAGCTCTATATTAGCTTTGTGAAGAGTGCTGTGTGATCAGTAGTGTAAAGAGTGAAAAGGTCAGTAACCTAGGGTCTGTCTTGGATGACATTTTTCGGTTCTTTGACTTATTTTTAGTAACCATTTAGGGGTCTTTATAGAAAATCCCCTGAAATCATAATCCCAAATTATGCAAAATTCTAATCCCAATCTGTTGTTATCAATTGGGTCATCTTCAGTCATTACAAAAATGTGCCTTTAGTGAATTTAGGTCTCAAAGTTGTGTTAATTTTATCAGAAAGATGTGATTTTGACCATTTTTATACAGCACCGTTGCACCCACCTCTTCTATGGAGTTGAGACAAAATCCTCTTCAGTGTACGTTTCCCTCGGCAGTGCCTTGAACACTCAATCTATAATCCTTGGAGGAAAGGGCTAATGCCCCATGATCGCCCCCAAGAGAGGCACTATCCTCACATCCCTAATGCGGCGCTCTCTCTTCTCCCTGCCGCTGTCCCCAACAACACAATAATTAATGAGCTCAAACAGCCTATCACTGTACAAACCTCCTTGCCCAATCTCAATTATCCACATCATGCAATGATAATTTGACTTACGTAGGTGCTAATTTCATATAAGTTAAAAGGCAATTAGGAAAATCTGTCTTTTTGACGGGCAGAGGGATTAAGGCTAAGCTGTGATGCCAGCAGCCTTCAGAGGCTGCAGGCTTATACCGGGTGATGGAGGCCCCTGCTTGGCAACACCATTATCGGTCATCACTTTAATAACCCCATATTTCACATCTCCATTTGATGTGCTACATTTAATTAAAGTGTGAGGTCGTGTGACGAATTAATGCCTAATTGGAAAGCACCTTTTGAACATTCCCTTTGCCTTATTCCAGATGTGGTTAGTTTTTTTTTAAATGACCAATGCTAAAATGAATCCTCCTGGACACATTTTATATAAGCACGTGTATCTTTTGATACATTACTGCAGGATGTTACCTGCAGTATGCACAGCTGTTACAGGAACTATGTATTTCAGAAACAGTAGATGCCTTCAGTGATGTAGTTTAACGCAGCATTGTGTTCATGTGTGCGTTAGAGGGATTGTGCAAACAGGATTATCAGCTGCACAGGCACCGCTCACCTGTCAGCTGAAATTAAAGGTAAAAGGTCTGCATGCATTGATAGCACACATTATTGAAAATGTGGACAACTGGACCCCATCTCCTGTTTAGAAACCTCAAACATCAGCTATTCCACATTATAGTTATAGTGTAAATCTCATAAAAATGTAAATCTGCCATAAGTTGGAGGAGAGCGTGTAGAAAATGATTTATAAATACCTCAGACATACTGTGTATTTTCCGTGCATATATTTCTCTCTTTGAAGGTTGGTGGATGGGAATTGGAGCTAATCTGACATTTCATACACCTCAGACTATTTTGGGAGATATTTGAAGATAGCGGTTTTCTCTCCTACCTCGGCGCTCCCAGAATGGTGGAAGGATGATTATTGTGGATTTGCATAGAAGTGTTGTTAACGAGTTTACTCGCACTGTTTAGAGGCTAAAAAGCAATTTTTCCTGGGCTTTAACCATGCAGGATATTGAAGTATGATCTATGCTCAGTTGAATTCCGTGGTTCTGCTTATTCCTGAGGACATTTTGACTGCTGTTACTCTCTTTAGATCCAGTTTTCCGGCCCAGGCCGTTTGTCTCGTGTGCGTTCTGCTCTAAAGGAGACCTAACAAATTGAATTTGTTTAAGAGTGGCAGACAAATAACTCGCATTACAAACAAGTTAGCCCCATTTACCCTTTGCCTTGTTTCAAATTAAAGCATCAATGTTACACTTGAGCTTGTCAGTCCACTGGACTCCTTCCTGCTGCACGTCAGGCAGGTTTTTATTGTTTGATTGTGTAGCTGTTTATCCGTGCAGCATATTATGTTCTCGCGCCTGCATGTTTTTCATCATTTGCACCTCACACTGTAGTAATGGCTCCCAGGAACTTGATTAATGCAAGTATTGATTTCATTGTTAAATGCATGGACTCCAGTGCTGTTCGTCAAAATGCAGCCGCATATAATTAAAGTGTCTGTTTATATTTAAGGGCTCTACACAATTATAAATTATTAAAACTCACCTTGGCATTATTTTACACAGGATAATGATGCTGTCTGTGAATATGTGTGCTGTTAGAAATGGTAGTGAAGGTTCATCTGAAAGCTGAATATAAGCTTGGTACTGCAGGGGGCATTCAGGGCTTCATGAACATAGTAAAAATGACAGGTAGGAAGATCAGCATTGAAAACGTTTACATTAAATAAGTCTCTTTATTATTCAAGTGGAGCTTCTTTAGTATTTCTTTTTTCAGGTGGCCTTGTGGATATTTTTATATCATGCTCTCTTTTTGTAACTGGCATTTAAAATACAAGCACTCAAACTGTTTTGGGGACGAGGGGAAGTCACTGGGACCAGATTAAAGTTTAACGTGACGTTTTTTTATTGCAAGTTAACAAAAATATTTCCCTTAAGAATGCAGTTCTTATAGAATGATCAAAGCTGAATTGTGCAATAAAATATAATAGAAACTACCTCATATTTAGAGTCAGCTGTTCTTTTTTTTTCTTCAAGTGAGTCACCTGATCCACTTTCCTTTTCCTGATAGCATTTTCTACTCGTACTACTCTCTCCCTTGTCCATCATCTCTACTCTAGCTACAGTATATAAAAAAAAAAAATCCCACACATACCCACCCCCACACATTCAGACAACATTTCTGGGTACTGGGATTATGGACTGTGTCCCAATGCATCCATATTTCAGAGTTGTATCTCTAGTGTCACTCCACATCTCGTCTGTGGAAGCAACAAGGACTCAGCTTGTGTTTAAGCATGTTTATGTTGCTGACCCAGTTACTGAATTCTTGCAGTGTTAGATATGTGGGCAGGGTGGGGCAGAACGTGCGCATTATTTAGTTCAGTTTAGCTTTGCATTGTAATATACATTTACACATGAGCACTGATGTATTGCAATACATAGACTTTCAATGGTGAACACACGCACACACCCTTTCTAAATTATGTGGCAAGCGCTCAATCACTTGACCAGTCCTTGAACTTTATGTGATTCACATTATTGTTATTAGAAAAAGCACAACTATAGAGCTTCTTCAGATGCATTAGAGTGGCTACATTGTAAAAATACAAATTGGCTCCCAGCGGATGGGTAATGGGATACCTACGCTGTACAGAGAAAATGGTTAGATAACCAGGGGAACACAAAACCATGTGGAATGCTTTAGAGTTTCATTTAAAATCCAAGGTATTCAATAATGTAGGGGAGAACTTTGAAAGCTCAGTCGAGTATTCAGGCACAGAGGATGTCAACAATGTTGGGAAAGTTAAAGGTACAGCTTGTTCTGAGCAGCGACTGCGGTGGGTGTGTAAGCCCGAGTGTGACGAAGATGCAGACACAGAGAAGAGTGTGTGGGAGCGGGGGCTTTGTTATGATATGGTGAAATGACATGAAACACCAATCTAGCATATTCTCATGCTCAAGTTTTGTGGCATTTCAGTCGCGCTGCCTGCACTCAGTTTAAACCAGCGAATCCTGTGATGTCATGTTTACCAGAATTACTGCTCCAGCTGTGTAGTCGGCTTGTTATTCAAATATTCCGGGCATAAAGTCACACAGAGCTCTTACTGAGTCATCACTAATTTTTAGGCCCTTCATTACTCTCCTGATATGTTTAAATACTGCCGTTGTTTACATCATCTCTATATCAGAGAAGTGTTTGTGTTTGTGAAGTGTGTTTACAGGTCTTGTTGTTCATTGTCATATACACCTAACAGCCGCTTTGTAAAGCACACCTGTTTAACTGCACATTAACACAAATATCTGATCCCGCAGTCAGATGGCAGCAGCTCAGTGCTTTAGGCATGTAGACACGGTCAAGATGAAAATCAAACCAAGCATCAGAATGGGTAATAAATGTGATTTAAGTGACTCTGAATGTAGCATGGATGTTGTTTCAGAAACTGCTGAGCTACTGGTATTTTCCCACAGAACCATCTCTATGGTTTAGAGAATGGTCTGAAAAAGCGAAAATATCCAGTTAGTGGCAGTTCTCTGAGCTCAAAATGAAGAACATCTCTGAACACACAACCCGTCAAACCTTGTACCAGGCGGGCTACAGCAGCAGACAGTCACTCCTGTTCACCATAAACAGGAAAGTGAGGCAACAGTTTGCACAGAACATCACCAAAATTTAAAAAAAACTAAACATTGTTTAAATGCCACAGGGTATTGTTGCTGGCTATGTTTATTCCTTTACTGCAGTGTGCCCATATTCTGATGACTGCTTCCAGCAAGATATCGGACCACGTCACGAAGCTCAAATCATCTCAAACTCAAGCCTATCCCAGCTGTCATAGGGCAAGAGGTGGGGTACGCCCTTAACAAGTTGCAGGGCTAAAACAGAGAGACAGACAACTATTCATACTCACATTCACAACTGTGGGCAATTTAGAATGACCATTTAACCTAACCCTGCTAATTGCATGTCTTTGGACTGTGGGAGGACGCTGGAGTACCCCGAGAGAACCCACACAGACACAGGGAGAACGTGCAAACTCCACACAGAAAGACCTCGTGCAGATGATGATTGAAATCGAGGACTCAGTGCTAACCACTGAGTCGCCGTGCCCAAATAAATGAAAACAAAAGTAGTTTGCAGAAATCTGAAGAAGCCATTTGTATTTTAAGCCCAGTCAACATGCAAAATCTTGAAAAGCTCACTGTATCCAGCTTCTGAATGTTTGCTGGCTTTCTGAGTCTTCGGTGATACTAAACTGCAAATGTGGGACAGTGCTTTAAATCTTTCTTTAGATTAAAAAAGCCTTCATGTGTGTAGCCTTTTTTGGCAAATTATTTAAACTGAAAATACAAAATCTATTCATTGTAGAGAGTCTGTAACCATAATTGTACAAAAGTATATAAAAAAGTCACAATTTAGTTGCTCGTTTATCGCCCACTTCCCGTCTTTTTTGTCTCACACATTTCACGTCATCATACTAATTTTAATATTAGGCAAATTATAAAATGATGATTTTAATTAAGGTGAAAAGCTATCCAAACCTACCTGGCCCTTTGTCAAAAATTAATTGCCCTTATTTGATTAAATCATGACATTTATTTTGGAAAGCTAAGTTCAGTTTCACTTGCTACACCCATGACGGATTACTGCCAGAACTGTGGAATCAAGAAATCACTTTAATATAACCTGTCTGACAATGAAGATCTTAAAAAAGCGACACATCAGGCCACGATCTAAAGAAACAGCTGAGAATATCATTGACAGCAATCAATCTGGAAAGGTTTACAAAACCATTTCTAAGGTTTTGGGACTCCAGCTATCCAAGTGAGAGCCGTTATGCCCAAATGGAGAAAACTTGGAATAGTGGTGAATTTGATAAGCCAACCAGGAGTGGTTGGCCTACCAAAATTAGTCCAAGAGCGCATCGATGACTCTTCCAGGAGAAGACGCCAGAACATCATCTGATAGATCTGCAAATGTCATTTGCCTTAGTTAAGGTCCATCAAGAGACCGGCAAAAATGGCATTCATGAAAGAGTTCCAAGGTGAAAACCAGTGCTGACAAAAAAACAAAACAAAACGCATATTTGCCAAAAAACATCTTGATGATCTCCAAGATTTTTGGGAAAATATTCTGTGGACTAACGAGACAAAAGTTATACTCTGAGTGGAGTCCCATTACATCTGTCATAAAACTAACACAGCACTCCATAAAAAGAGCTTCTGCTGCAGGAGCCGGACAACTTGCTGCATTTGAAATATGAGTTCTGCTCTCTACCAGGAAATCCTGAAGGAGAGCATCTGGCCATTTGTTTGGCCTGAAGCTTAAGCACACTTGGGTCATGCAACAGATTGGAAACAAACCAGGAAATCCAGCTCTAAATGGCCAAAAAAACCAAAAAGATTTTGGAGCGGCCTAGCCAAAGTCCAGACTTAAATCCAATTGTAATGCTCTGGCATGACCTTAAACAGGCCATTCATGCTTGAAAGCCCTGCAATGTGGCTGAATTAAAACAACTGTAAAAGAAGAGTGGAATAAATTCAAGCAATTTAGATTTTAAAACTGACATAACCATTCGTTTTGAATGGTTATGGTTATTTTTTCATATATTGCCCTCTTCTAACCTGTTACTTCAGTATTTTCTCAAAATACTCTAAACTGTAGTTGCTGTGTGAGTAGTGCCTTCAACTTTGTGTAGAGCCCTGATAGACTGCTGGATCCTCCAGTAATGAGCCATGTCACCACAACATGTGAAGAAGCTGCTGTCTCTTCTCTGGAGAGATGTTCTGCTGCACACACTAGCATGCAAACACACATGCTTCATTCACCATCACCGAGACTTCTCTTATGAATCTTAAAAGAACGATGCTTCCTCCTAAACAGGTGCAATGTCTCATGTGGGAAAACTACATCATACACAATCTGTGAAATCTGTGTATCCGCTCTCAGACACATTTTGCTCATACATGTCTGTATGTCTAATTATTAAATGGTGCTAGCTGCATACTACCTCCTTGATCTCACTGACAACACATCCATCTGTGTGTCCTTCATAACTCTGCTGTCAGTGAACATGTGACACCACTTGTCCTTGTTGCGAAGCTTGTTGCTCTGACAGTGCTGTGAGATTGATGTATTCACAAACCTTTACTGATGTCTCTCTGTATCGGCCCCACGAAGTTGGAGAGCTCAGGTCTGTGGGCGTTATGAATGTTAAGAATAGTATTGTCTTCTGTCTCTGAGGCTGTGTTCAGGTTTCTTTAGGTCTCTGCAGTAATTCTCATGATGCCTTTACTCTGAAACTGACCCAGGTAGCTGACATAACTGAGCAGCCCCCCTTTGTCTCTCTTCTGCTGTCAGGACGATGCTGCCCATCCCTCCACTCTTAGCTAAGAAGAAGACAAAGGCAGTTAGCTGGTCTTGGCAGGGTTGGCTTTGAAAGTAATTAGAATGCACACTTTCTAGTTCCTTACATAGATATGCTAATTCACTCGATTAATTGTGTCTCCCTCCATGTAAACATGGGAGCCAGATGCTACACCAGTTGCTCCTTGCTTTCAAAACTAAGCTACCGTAATGCTTTGCTGGGATAGAGCAGTCTGCTGGAAACTAATCAACGCTGCCTGACCAGAACATTGCTGTGGACCTCACTGTCCAGGGTCAGAGCTCAAATATCTCTGGAATAATTAGGGTAACTATGTATCCTCCCCATTCCATCAACCTCTATCAGTGTCCTCACTCCGTTCAGTGGTTACACTTTAATTGGATGTGTGTTCACCTAAAGTGTAGGACACTTTACACCTTAGATGTTTATGGAGAGACTGCGCTAAATTGAATCTGTTAAATCAGTTTTCAAATGCTGGTCATGAACTAAATGCTTCCCGTGGAGTTCAAAGAGAGCCAGCTTGATTGTCTTTCTCTCATAATTGTAAATGAACACATCTTTTTAATCACTCTCGCAGTCTTGTCCTGACATATGGCATAGAAGCTGAGTGTTTAATAGTATTTCCCCAAAACTGTCTTTTGCCTCACCATTTCTTAATAACATTTAATGTCTGTTTTTGAATTTAAGGAAGGGATTTCCCTTATTTTTTTCCTTCAATGCCATGTGCCTACAGTGCAGAGCAGCTACCTAAACTTTACTCTCACAAAAGGTGATTACCTTGTTACCACTGCGGCAGCCTTCCTGCATCCAGCTCCTTTCTCCTCTAAAAAAGAAAGCAAGAAATCGGAGAGGTTTAAAGCTGATAAAGCATACGCTGGAAATGCCTTCAGTAGACTTTCTTCTGGAATGGAAGAATAGCCTGTCACTCTTTAGAAAAGCCTCCGTAAAAGTTCATCTTATTCGTCAGTCATAGAGGGAAACAAGAAGAACCCTAGCTTTCTTCTCAGCACTAAAGCCACACTTAACAGTCATCCTTTAGCTGTAAGTAATAATGCTTTGATTTTTTTATTTTTTTTTACAAACACATTTTTAACAATTAGACAAAAACAAATCATGGCCTTGACATGACTGTATCATTAAGCACAGCAACTTTAATAATTGCCCATATTTATTTAGTGTGCTTCTTTCCTGTTGATCTCTCTGAACTTCAGTATATGTTTCCTCCAAACCATCAACATGTTTATTAGAAATTGTGCTACTAATATCTGCTGCAATTTTAAATGGATCAACAGGTCAAATACCACAAGCTTGTAACGTCACTCTAATTAAGCCACTATAAAAGCCCTTTCTTGAGCCAGCTGTCCTAGTTATTTATATGCTGATTGTCAAACTTCTTTTCATTTAAGAATTTCAAAATCATACAAAATTCTAAATAATCAGATCCTGTAGTGCCCAAACCACACACAGCAGATGGCTGCCAGTCCCTCAACCTGATTTTGCTTGAGGTTTCTTCCTGTTAAATGGGAGTTCTTCCCTCCCACTGTTGCCAAGTGCTTGCTCACAGGACATTGTGTGATTGGTAGGGTCTTCTCTCTAATAGTGTAGGGTCTTTGCCCCGCACTAAATGCCTTGGGCTGACTGCTGTTGTGAATTGGGGCTATGTAAATAAAACTGATTTGAACTGAATTTAACATAAGCAAATAATTGAACATGTCTGTATGGGCTAGAACATTTCACAGTTACATAAAACCACAGCACGGAAAGATAAACCTGTCACTACTCTGGGAAAAAAAACAGTATTTATGCTGTTAAATTTCTTCTTATTAATTAATGTGTCATTCAGCAGCTGAAATACATGCCAATAAAAATATCTGCGATGAATATATTAACTTTAATCATTCAGAGTCTAGCAAAGCTGCGCCGAGCAGTACTGCAGTGTTGCCATATTTGTCGAATTAAGCACGAGGGAAGTAAAATAAAACTGTAATGGAGCTGTCATCAATATGATTAGAGAAATTGGCAAACCTGTTATTCCAGGTCCATTCTTTTCAGTGTTTCAGACTGACATGCTAAAAAAAAATTACAAACACATACACAATGGATGCATGCACACAGAGAGAAACAATGTGTAAATCTACATAGATTACATTAGATTAAACTTTATTAATCCCTTTGGGAGGGTTCCGTGAGGGAAATCCACATTTGAACATCATATTTTTAACAATGCTATACCCTAATGCTAACAGAAATGTTATGCCTTTACTACTGTGCTACTTTAGCATAAGGCCTCCTGTTGCTGCCAATGATGTCTGTGCTTCTTAAATAAAAAGTCCAGAGTATATCTTACAAAAATCGCCTACATCACCTACAAATAGCATAAAATCATATTCCTGTTTTGTTCTCGCTCCAGTTGTAATGACAGTAACTACTTCTGAATGCATGTGCAAGATTGCAGGGGTTAGTGCACATGAGGATTAAGAAAGTGGAGTTAAAGGGTTATTTGAGTAATTAAAAACTGCTCAGTAACAAGCGTTGCCCTGCTGTTTATGCACTGTATAAATTTGTGTCACTGGGTGTTGCATAATTTGTTCTAGCAGATGCAGGTGGAGTGTATACGGAGTGCAGATTCACTTCAGTGTACTTCATTCCCGCTCTACAGTGCTGTAACTACTCTGGACCACTGACCATCACCGGTAGCTGCTCATGTCACTTTATCAGCTTTATCAGGTGCTATGTCATGTCACTTGTTTGGAGTGGGGAGTGGGGGGGGGGGGGGTTTTTTTTTTTTCCCTTCTTGCTTGTGTGGCCACGGCTTTTTTGGCC
>VUQK01011712.1:49528-67240 GCA_015106715.1 Bujurquina vittata
TGTCTTGTTATTTTTGTGGGGGGGGGGGGGGGGGGGGGGGGTGTTTTCTTTTTTTCACTTCATGCTTTGGTAGCCACGGCTTTGTTGACCAGGGTCTGCCTGCATGTGTACTTTGGGCTTGACATGACGCCTGTGCTGGATCAGTGGGAGAATCACTGGAACAGAACTTGACAAGAGAACACGAAGGTTCCCTCTGGAGGACGTTAGACAGAAAAAGACTCTTTCTCTGTGGGGGAAACATTTCATTCAGTGTTTGGTTGATCCACTGTTACCTCTTGTTTTACCCCAGATAAGTCCTGATGGATGATTGCAGACATTTCAAGCATCACTAAGATATTGTGGATTGGTATAGGCTGAAGATAAGCTCTTAAAGGAGAACTCCACACATTTGACATGTTTAATTAAGCTGACAGTAGTCACAATGGCTCCATGGACTGTTTAGAGTTGTATAATGTGTTTGGTACATATTTTATTGAGTTTTTCAAATGTAAGAAATGCTTTTAATTGATAACTGGATTACTCTTAATTTATGTTTGTAGATTTGGATTATCAGGTACGAGTATGAATCTTGTTGAACTTGTCCTTTTTTTTTTTGGCCTGTGAACAATAATCAGGCGCTAGTGGCTAGATTTTTATTTATTTATTGCTTTATAAAGCAGCTGAATTCTTTGAGGGGTACTGAATGTTGTTTTGAGTGGATGCTCTCAACAGTCACACAACTTATCAAACTGATAAGTTGTGTGACGTAGCCGGTGTTAGTCGGAATACTCATAGTTGTCTATCTACAACAACTAATTTGGGAATGCCTTGAATTATGTTCCAAATAACTCCGTTTCCCATCATCTCCCTGTGATTAGTGTGTTTGGGGTCTCAAACCTGCGGCTCCGGAGCTGCATGGAGCTCTTCTGTCTAGAGTTCCTTCTAATATCATTAATCAGTAATCTCGGTTCTTTATCATCATTGGTTCAATCAAATGTCAGAAATTTCGGTATTAAATTTGCCCAAGATCTTAGTTTTTGATAAACGTATTAATAGCCTTGTGCAATCCTGCTTTTTTAATTTACAAAACATTGCCTGCCTCAGTCAAACGGTCTCTTAATCGGAACTGGAAATGATGATGTTGATGCTTTTGTCTTCTCATTATTGGACTGTTGTATTTCGCTGTATTTTGGTCTCAGGAAGTCATCTTTGGATCACCTGCAGTTGGTCCAAAATGTGACCTCGAGGCTACTTACTGTAATAGATCCCCTGAGTGGTCTCATGTGACACCTATTTTGTCATCTTGGCACTGGCTCCACATAAAGTTCAGAATTCAGTTTAAGATCTTGGTGATCACCTTCAGAGCTCTGCGTGGTCAAATGCCTGCGAGCTCTTACACCCATTCATACAGCCCACTGAGGTCTTCTGACCAAAACCTGTTGGTGGTTCCTCGTTCTACGCTGAAAACTAAAGGAGGCTGTTTATCTGAGGTTGCAGCTCCTAAACTTTGGAATGCACCATTACAGCCGACTTCTGCGAACTTTACTGAATCTTTTAAAGAGCCGTTCAAGACATATTTCTACAAGCTTGCTCTCAACTAGTGGTTTGTGTCTGTGTGTGTGTGTGTGTGTGCGTGCGTGCGTGCGTGCGTGCGTGCGTGTGTGTGTGTATCACTGTTTTTTTGCTGTTGTGAAGCACTTTGTGATCCTTATCTAGAATGGTGCTATAAAAATACATTTTACTTATTTACTTTTTCCCTGTGGCTTTAACAAAATACTGGATGAGTAAGAATCTGAAAATAAACAGTGTTATTTTTTTAACCTTCACATTTTTATTTATCATTCCTTTTAGTAATTCTTTACATTCTTCAGTTCTAAATATGTGTAGCCTATACACCAGATTCTTCTTTTTTTAAATGTGTGTCATAGTCTGCATCGGTCACCTGGTGCCTTATCTTCTTAATTGTGTTAAACCTCAGAAGTGTTGAATATTATGGATGCATACACAGAGCTTCACTTTTTTTTTGTAATAATTTTAAGTGCTATAATTTCACAAATGCACCAAAAACACAATAGAGTAGTCACGTGTTGAATGATTAATTGTAAGGCCTCAGGCATGTTTTATAGCTCTACTTAGATTTTAGGGGGGGGGGGGTAAAAATTGCTCAATAATGGCTCATTTGATCATAAAGCTTGCCAAACTGTGGTCTAGTAGAACAGGATCATTACTAGTTTCATATTCAAATGATGATTACCTTTTGAAAGTTTACTGACGTGCTCTGACTGCAGAAACACTGTGAACACTGACGTGTGTGTAAATATAATCTGTTCTGCAAACCCAGATTTGTCACTTGGCTGCAGGATCCTTGTACGGCTGGCAGTGTCACTGTGTGAGATGGCTGCTGTTGTGATGGGTAGTTGATTATGGCTCATCTGCCTGCCAGCACCCTCAATCAACATCCACAACTAAATGGATGAGGAAGAAGGATGTTTATTTGGGCCTGGATTTTGTAAATGCTAGTGTGGAGGCATAAGCCCTGTGCCTTATTTCTAAGCTCAACTTTCTCTGCTTTCCCTCTCTCCGGCTCAGTCGTTCACACTTCTCCTCATTCTCCCCCCTGTCAACTTTCTACTCCATTTCCCCCTCCTCAGTCCCTCTGCCACAATCAGAGAGAAATGTTTATGAGCCAAGCTTGAAATCGTGACCCAAGCCACCCTGTCCCATGTCTCCGTCACCCGCTGTATTTTTCTCCAATCTCCTGTCTCTATGCCAGAGTCAAATTGGCGAACCCTTAACATCTCCTACAGCCCCACCAGACAACCTGCTCCCTCTCCCTCTAGCCTGGCTCAACCCATTCTGCCAGTCTGCTGTGCTGTGCTGTGCTCTACACGCTCCAGTGCGCTGTCGGCTGGTGACAGGCTATTTGGGATTTACCCACTGCTGCTGTGCCTGTCTCTTCATCTGCAGCCTTTCATGGCAGTAAAAAGCAGTCTCTCCTCCCCCTTATCCTTTTCCTCCCTTCTCTCTCTCCCCCCTCACCCTTCATCTCAACTCATTTCAACCATCCTCCCCCTCCCCTCCACCCATCTCTGCTCCTAATCCCATCCTCCTAAAGACTGTAATTGAGCGGTGCGGCGTGCCGGGATTAGCACTGTTATTGGGGGTATTATCATTACAGGAAAAATTTGGGTGAAAGTACGGGCGACTGAAATCTACGGACACCGAAATGCGAGCAGATGGTTGGGGATTGCGGGGTGCAGAGGCGGGAAGGAGGGCGATGCATATTCAAAGGCGGGGTTGGCTGAGGGAACTGCCGTCACTGGACCCCAGTTCTGACAAGGTTGATCTCCAGGTCACTGCTGATATCCAACAAACTGACAGAAAATCCATAAAACCATCACGCTTAAACAATATAACATCAGCTCCTACAGGCCAAAATGACATTATATCACTGCACAATGATGGACATACAGTATTCTCCATATAGTATCTCGCATTTGGAACTGCATTTTACTTGACATGGAGGCTATTTGAGTGATGGATAGCTTTAATAGCAATTATGAATCCATGTTATGCCACCTGATGTGCTGTGTGAAGAGAAAAATGTGTGACCTGGCACAAGTGGCTCTTTTGTGGAAATTTACTGCTTAATGAGAGGAAATGATTGTTGTTACCAAGTGCTTGCCGGTTCATAATGATCACGTCTTTGGGCCTTGATCCTGCATTGGGAGGCAACCTTTTTTTTTAATGTTTTTAAGAAATGAAAGAGAAAGTTGCTTCAATTGCCCGAGGTGGAGTTAATTTTTCCCCCACTTCCCAAGTTAATTGAGGGATTTGCCATGACCCACATGGAGATTGATTCCTAATGGGAACTAAAGATCAACAGGCAAGTAGGTGATGGAGGCCATTGAAGCAGTCAATAAAAAAAAAAAAGAGCTTCAGTTTATCTAGTCACACCCAAAACAATTAAACATCTTTAGTCCAATTGATGATAGCAGTTTTACATTTTCAGTCAAGTGTGCAAGTTTTTGATTGGCCAAATTGTCGTGCGGCCAGCATGAGGTGGGATGCGTCTTTAAACTCTTTAGGATTTAAAAAGTCTTGCAAACTGCTGTGGAATCATCAAGTTTATTTCCCTGTACTTTGTAAGCTGCTTAAGTCCTGTGCCAGCTTAGCATTGCCATATTAACATCACCCAGTGAGACAGCTCTGACAAGCTCCCTTCCTCCACAGTTGCCTTCTGCTCCTACTGCCTGACTGGCACTGTTGGGGGAAAAAATAGTCTTAAAAATGTCTTATGAAGTGATACACATGCATACACATACACACACACAAAACCACACGCCTTTTGCTGCACACACATGCGCAAGTGCACACTTAAATACACTTTAAGCAGACACATCTTTTTACTTTATATTGAAGCTTTGCATTTTGATACTCAACAACATTTGTTCGAGCTGTAATGTTTGCCAGGATTAGCACCTAAATGGTAAAAAAAAATATATATATATATAGCTGAGGTATGTGCATGTGATGATTGACATAGCTTAAAGTCATTTTACCAGATGATCAACACCATTTGCTTAGCCTCGTGTCCCTGGCTTGGTTCCAGTTTCCTCACTGTTGAGTTTGTACTCCTGTGTAAAAGCAGGCATGCGGAGAGCGAGGATTATGAAGTCACTATTAAGGAAATGCATGAACACAACATAGTTGAATGCATTAGGCGATTAGCTAATGACATGTCATTAAGTAGTTTGCCTTACATCATCTTAAATGGTGAAACCAGCTGCCCTGTGGCTTTGATAAGTCTGCCGGTTAAGTCTAGTTAGCTTTTGGATGCTCACTACGACTTTATAACTGTGGTTTGGTTACACCCTACCACATGTAGTTAGACTGTGGCAGCTGTTTATGTAAAGATTTATTGAAACATATTTCCTCCAAAAGTTTGACATAAAATGCTTGAGTTCAGCTTTCATTTGATCTGCGTCTCAGCAGAGTTCTCCTGAGCAAATATGTATTTATTGTTGCTTCTTTTTCATGCTGCTTTAGATTAAATTGTGTTTCACCGAGACAACACATGTCAGGTGTCTTGGGAAGATGAACTTGGGTAAATAGTCAAAGTTATTGATTGGCCGGCTGCCGGTTTCTGTCAGATGTAGTGTGTCTTTATACACGTTGCCAGCTTTTGTTTGCTTTTACATGAAGACGCATTTACATGTGAATTTGAGTCAGGCCTTTATCTTGGGGCATATTGGGAACATGGGATATGCTTCAAACGATGACGGGTCCAGGTTTTTGTCAGTCACAGCATTTAACAGTGTGCGTAAGCCTCTTACGACTGCAGCGGCAAACAAGATGGACCTTTATTGGCTGGAAAGAAACAAAGGTATCATTATTATTGCTTGAAGAAATATGCCTGTGAAATTATGTTCGCCTGTCACACTGATTTCTGCAGCAGCGCAAAGCAATAAATTTGGAAACTGAAAATGTAATTCTATTCATGACATTCTATATTCCCCGAGTAATGTAACATTTATATTATGTAGCAGTCTGGTTTTTCTCTGGAGTCCCTCTCACATCACAGCCTTCAGTTTTCATAATAAAGACCTTATAATGGAATAAAGACTACTCACACATTTTGATGTTGCTTTCTACAAAAGCGTTTGCCCCTTTTAAGCTATTGCTATTGGCCACATTTTAGCATAAAACCAAATATTTACCAGAGAGCGAATGATGGCGGGCACATTGTAGGCCCGGGTTGGTGTGTAATTTATAATATGGTATGTATGATTTATCTGGGTAATGAGAACAGAGTTTTTTTCTAAGCTGTTCCACCCACCGAATGCCCTGATTGATTAGGCCCTGGCAAAACAAACTCAGTGGATTCATGTTCCCGTAATGCTCCGGACCCCAAGCTGGAGTATTAACCTAGATGCATTGCAATAAAATATTCACCTTCTTGTGCCTTATAAATCACAAAGTGGGCAGAGATTACAGTGAATGTGCCGCCGATGTGATCAGGGTCAGTCCATTTTCTGCTTTCTTACTGCGTCTCATCCTTCTCTTGTTTGCTTTCCTCACTGCTGAATCAGTGAGAGCATGTCATAGACAGACCACAGGGTGGGGTAGGAGGACACACAAACAGCCATATGTCTTCACTCTGCAACACAGCAGCCCTGGGGGGAGACAGGAAAACAGCCTAATGCATCACACAGTTTGTGTAGAAATGGATATGAAGATGCCATTTGTTATTCTTTGTTCTTAAAAGCTGTTTTTTATATTTTCCATTTACCTTAAATAAGAATTAATAACATGGAACTGTGTATTGGAACTTTGCTTTAAGAATCTAATGGAATAAACAGTAAGAAGTCATCAGTCATCAGTACTTATTAGGTTTTGATAGCCTTATGCATTCCTTTTATTTAGCAGTATGTCCCATCATATGGGTGCTACATGGCACCCTGAGGCTGTATTGTAGGTGAATAATGGGGGTGTAAATCTAAACACTGGATTTGGAAAGCAATCATGGGCACACCTTTAATATTCATCTGGAATTTCAGTTTGGCATAAACTTTCATAAAATTGACAAGAGAGACATATTAACACAGCCTTTCCCAGGAAGGAAAAAAAGCAAAAAACAAAGAGGGCTGAACAATGCACACACACACACACACACACACACACAAACAGAATGAGACAGGAAGACAAACAGTTTCCCCAATGAGCGTGCAACATTAATGCAATTTAGAGATGAGTAACAGCGAGAAACAGACAGCATATTATCAACTAATGGCTTTGGTTTTGCAATCCATCTCACAGTGAATGTGCATGCTGATATAAATAACATTACTAACTGTGCTTGGAAAAAAAAAAACAACACAGTCGCCAAAGCAAAGAAATGATCTTGAAACACGAAATAAAAGAACAGATTTTAAGAAATGAAATAAATAGTTGAGGTTCTGCTATGATGTTTTAAAGAGGCAAAAAAAATGTCAAAATGGACAACATGTGGTTAAACTCTCTCTTTTTTTTTTTTAAAGCGACTGCCTCGTGTGTGCGGTGACTCAGACACCTGACATCAAAACAGTGTACATATCTTGACACCAGTCAAATCTATCAATCAACAGTATAGATCCCTCGAGTTCCCCAGAGTGGCAGCCTTTATTGCTGTCTCACTGCAAACTGTTGCCAGCGATCGTCTAATAGTGGGCTGTTATCAAGCTTTGTTATTGTGTTTAAATATCCCTGCGTTGTCAGGAATTACTGTGTTGCAATTGCACTGCTTCACAGTTGTTTCCGTGTTTTATTTTGACAGATATCAAATATTCATTTTGGAACATTCCTGAGGGGCACATTGTAAAATAAATTCTCTGTAGGTAGATTTTCTTCTTGGCAGCAGCATGAAATTGTGCAGTATGTATTTTGGTTTTCTTCCACTCAGGGATCCAGCAATCAGCAGTATTCACTGTAGTGCACTAGACTACCATTAAAAAGGAAAAGGTAAAAATGCAGAGTTGCATATTAACAAGAAGGAATGAGATGCACGTTTCGCAGTCTGACTTTAAGCCTGCAGCAGTGAGCATCCCTGAAAATGAGTATTTGAGTGTCTCTGGGTTATTATTGTGCCCGTCCTCCCAGGATGGGAGCTGGTGGTAGGAGCTGCTTAGAGGTATGAAGAAACTAACAGGATTAACAACTCTATCCCCCACTCATGCACTCAGGTCCATAAAAGTGCATACACATGGTCATTTCTGCAGAAATGTTCTTTTTATTATGTAAGCAATGTTTTTTTTTTTTAGCATTTTAGCTGAAAATGAAATACTTTTTTCCCCATCTTCACCAGATTCTTGTTAGCTTTGTTTCTGTTTTGGGTTACTTTTCGAAGACAAATTGGTTTCCACAGTCTTGATAATGCGCTCTGTTAGGGTAGTAAATAACTGGAGTGCAATCTCACCATCATCTCAGTTGGCTCCATTATTAAAACCTTTGTATGTATTCATATTTCCAGACATAAAAATAATTCTTCTTCTTCCCATGTTCTTGGAAACATCATTTTTGTAAATGATTTAGCAGCACATGCATATCAATCCTATTCATGGTTTTCATTATGTGGATGTAATCAACTATAGTCACATGTAATGGACCCCAACGAAAAAGCAAGCACACACTGGTGCACTGGGGCATCACAGAGAAAACACGCCAGTGGGGGGTGCACACTGGCTGCAGTAAATTCCATTCCAAACAACATATTTAGATTGTTACTGAGACAAGGCTCATAATGGTCTTTAGCTTTTTTTGTTAGTTTTTTTTTTTCTTTTACAGATTTCTATCGTTTTGCATTCTCCATCAACCATCAAATAAGTATGGGTGCGACACACGTTCAAGGAGATGTTGCAGTGCTAACCATGCACCTGCTGCCTGGCCACATTGCTGCTTCACAGAGCACACTGATATTCTTTATATTTTTTTTTTATTTAGTTGTAATGTTCTAACCCATTTTGTTTGCACTGTAAATGAGCGCATTGCCTCAGTTGCTGTCTCGACTTTCTGCGTGTTGGTTAAACAACCCCGAGGGCTTAACCAGGCTGGCATTGCGCCACATGGAGGCGAGACTGGTGAGTTGGCTGCTGTCATGTCTGCTAATAAAGACATCACATCCAATGGGCACGCACGCTCACGTCCTTGGTTGGCATGACAAATAATACCATTAACCCTGCCTTCCCAAAGCAGCCATTTTGATTGATGGCAAGCAAAAGTGAATGGTGCATGTGTGTGTTTGTGTGTGTAATAAACCAGCAGTGGTATTTATTCTTGACCATTCTGTTTTTTTATTTAGCCGGTCAGCATTTCAATTAAAAGCTGAAATATTGCATGGGATCATTATCCAGCTGAAGCCCAGAGCAGATATTTGTATGATACTCCACAGATTTACTGAGCAGTTTTACTGCAGGCACATGGGGTGCCTGTAATATATCACCAGGTGGCAGTATTTATGTACAGAATACGCAGGAGCTGCAGGGCTCCTGAATTCCTGCACTCAACTCTTTTTGCTTGGCAAGGCTATGGTGTATTATTTTGCACATTTCTCACAAGAAATTAAAAATCTAATTTCTGAGGATGAAATACTCCAATGTCTCATAATTAAAAAATGGGGGACATTTAATGTGAATAAAAATTTAATGGCTCATTCATAATTTACAGAAACAGATGGGCATTCTGGCACATGGGATTGGCTGCATGTGAAATGCTGTCAGTTTTCAGGAGGTGTCGTGTGCTTTGTATGATTATAAAGTGATTGGGTCATTTTATTTTGTTTACTCTGAGCATATCCCCCCTCCCAGGGCCTTTTAAATGGAGAACATTTAGAGTTTCTGAAGGTCACATGAGAACTTTTTGATGTAAATGCACACTCCCAGCTGGTCACGTTCATACAGCTGTGACAGGAGCCGTGCTTTTCTTGTTCCCCGACCTTTCTCAGGTTCTTCACATCATACTGGCAGAAACTCGCGTCTTGACTTAGTAAATCATTGCAGAACACACTCACTAATAGGAATAAGCATTTTATATAAGATAAAAAATAATGATGCATTTAAAGTTTGAGCCACTGTGCCCACTTTAACTCCTGTTTTCATTACTTGTCACCACTTCTAAGCTCGCAGATGCACTCACATTTTATTGTCTTATTTACAAGCAGGATGAGTGTATTGTGTGCACTTCCAGATCTTTGTGTGTACCTGCAAAGCTGCCATGAAACAGACTGCCAATTAAAATCTCCTGAATTTCACCCCTATAATCTCCAACTCCCCCCACCCCCCTAGACCGCCCTTCACTCTGTGGATGCTGTGTGACCCTGCATCACCGAACAGAACTGAATGTCTGACTGTTTTAATAAAGGAAATTGCAGTCAGAACACTCTGGACCCAAATCAGATTTGAGTGATGATGATTTGACTTGCGGTGCGGCACGCTGAGGACTCTTTGTGTTCCTGTTCAGCATGCGTGTGTGCGCGGACACTTGCTCTGGCACACATGGAGACGTATGTGCGATTTGAGGGGCTGATTGCATTAGGTGCTAGAAGTTAGTCCCTGTGGAGGATCCACATGCTCGTTGTACCCCAGCTGTAGCTGAGATCTAATATTCCTCCACCAGCACCATTATGTCCTTGATGGGCCAAACCCAATCTTCTGCTCTTTGTGTCTGCCTGGCAGGGTGGGGAACAGAGTGAGGATGCACATCGTATGCAATATTCAATTGCAATGTAGACTTACAAGACTGACTTTAAGGCAACTTCACCTGAAGAGCCTTTGGCTCCTTATACTGGCATTTGGGTTTGTGAGAAGCAACAGAGGTCAAACAGCAGTCTGAGTGAAGAGTGACACTTTAAAAGATTCACTATTGCTTTCTGTCTGCAGAGGGAGGCAGAAAACCTTTCAGTCTGTCCTGTTAATTTTCTCAGTTCAGAGGACTGGGGTGCATCCATTTCTGTTTGCAGCTGATATTTAGTTGATGGTGCTTTTTGTTGTTTGTGTTTATTTCTCTCATCTGGCAACAGTTGATGCAGACGCATGCTGCTGTGTGAAGGGGTCAGACAGTGGGCACTCTTGTTACCTCTCTTAAAATGGCCACTGTGAAAGCCTCTATTAGACAGCATTCAGCTTGTGCTCAATATCCCCGTCTACCAAAGCAGCAACCCCGACAAGCACAGAAGCCTCATCCTCAGTATGTGCACATCAGTTTCAATCGGCCAATTCAGTCTTCATTTTAATATGCCCCTCCATGCCAGATGGTCTAAGTGCAAGCTATATTCCCCATTTAGGATTAATTCTACAGCTGTTGTGTTTGTTTAGCATATAATGAAAATCCTGTCTTTTTTTTACAGACATAGCCTTCTCTTATTGCTCTGTATGCCTCTGTTATAGAGAAGAAATTGACCTTTTCAGTCTGTAATCTCACTCCATTGTCTCTGCTGATTACCATTATTGTCATCAATTCATAAGCAGTTAGCATGCTGCCATGTTAGATTGACAGTAGCAAGTGGAGAAGCAATTAACACAAACAGCTGGTTAGAGAAAGAGATTCATTCATGGGGGACAAAAACAAACAGTGTCAATGCAAATGCTTTGTCATACTGGAGCAGCTTATAGGAGTTGCAAGTTTGCATTGCACGTTATGGAATGTATATTAAAGCATATAGAGTAGCTACTTCGCATATTATGAAGCAATAGGACTTGTAGTGTGACACGTGCCCTCAAATTTATACTTGAAAGTAAAATCCACACCAATTTTTCAGAATTTGTATTGCAACAGACAGAATGACTGGATATTCTTCAGTGCTGAGATGCAGCACCGCAGATTCAATTTAGCCGTATTATGTTTTATTTATATAAGAAGACAGCGGAACACCCTGAGTACGTCGTGTAGGTTTGGTGTATTGATGCAAATGTGATTTAGGTGCTGTTTATCATAGAGTTAACACAAAGGTATACACACACACGCACAGCTGTGCATTGTGTCTTCTTGAAGGTGGTTTCTTTAACAGCAAAGTCCTAACAGTCATCCTAATCTTAGAAGGCCGATTGTATGAACAGCTTGTTTTTTTACAGCTGTGTCATTTTAGATCCAACACAAATTATTTTTTTTTTAATTACTCCTGGTCATTTATGTGGGAATTTTTAAATAGGTCTTTATTCACTGACATGACACAGGCTATTATACGCTATATGAAATATTTAATGGCAACGGTACAGAATAAAACATTGATACATATCAATCATTTTAGGGGGAATAATTCCACCTAATAGTAACTTTGTTGCCATGGTAACACTTCATTCTGGCAGTACATCAGAGGCTATTGAGGAGAAATTAAGCCACCCATTTGCCACATGTTGGCTCTTTTGCCATATGTGCTCGTTTCTGACACCAGATTTATGTGCTCATATGAGCAGCAGTTAAAATACTGTCTTTTTTTTATTTTGAGGCGCCGATTCATTTCATCAGTGACCTGCTTGTTTACCAACATCTGCTTAATTAACCTCCTGCCTTGGCTGCAGACTAGTGGCTGCCATCTCCCAGTGCAGGACAGCTGCCAACTGGCCGGCAGGTGACTGCATAAACCAATGGACCCAGGACAAGATTGATCACTCCAATAACACCTCCGGATTCAAATGTGGGAGATGATTGCTGTAGTGATTGGATGCCTCTGATAACCAGCGGGCTTTATTTGGGAGCTCTCCTGCTGGGTCATTTAGAGTCTGCTGGGTCCAACATGGCAACTCCATGTCCAGATGTTTGATAAGTGAATGCCCTTCACCGGCACGTTTTTGAACTGGTCTATTTTTGTGGCATTTCGATTGTGTGTTTTGTTCTTGCTTATGCGATATTTGTAGATATGAATATCCTGCCCCAGCCTGTCGTAATGCATTCCATTAAATGACAAATCCCTTATTGCTTCTAATAATGGAATATTAAAAAGACCAGAATAATTATTGAGAAATGATCACTCTCAGTATTCAATTCATGCGCTGAAATTCTATAAAAATGATTTAAGTCCCCCTCAAATGTTTTGATCGTTGCTTTAGGACATAGATGTACTTGTACTGATTATAAGAGAAAAGGCAATGAGAACAAAAAGTGGGAAGTAACCTTTGAAGATGATCTTCTTTGTCACCTCTCTTTGCTACCGGCAATGTCTCTATTGAGGCAAAAACTAATTTCATTAAGATGTGGGGGGATGGTTTGTGCTTGCCTCACAGTCGAGCCCACATTATATCATTCAAGACTTCATCGATGCTTCAGAAGGAGGAAAGAGGAAAAAAAAAAGATCAATACATAGTTGTGAAACAGTGGACCTGGCTGCCTGAAATCAAATTGTACGCACATGATTCGAGCAGTGAGATCACAGAGAGTTGGGGACTTCACCATTTCAGGGTGTCCATGTGGGCAGTGGAAGCAGTGAGAGGCTCTGCTTTCTTTAATCTACTTTTTTGCCTCTCACGCTTCTATCATTGTGCTCCCAGCACTCTGCTGAGCAGGGCGAGGTAGATTGGAAGGCGAAAGCACTCAGAACATGACTTTATCTCTTTTCACCAGCTGCTCTCTGCTCCCATCTATAGAGGGAGCAGGGGAGGAGAGTAAAATGTAGCCGTGTGGTGCTGTAGCAGGCCCAACCATGAAAAAGGCTGTAAAACGGCAATGATCATAAACCAGTGGGGTTTTATGCAAACCAATCATTATAGCTTACCTATTCTGTGTGCCTCACTCCCTATTTTTATTATGTTTACCTGGGCACATTGAGCTTAATGTGCGCACAACACGCTCCAAGTTGGAATAACATTAATTGAAGTTATGCTGGTTAATTTGCAGACTTGGGATATTTATATAATGAAATGAGCTGCTATAGTGAATTAAAGGGCGATCAGCGCTGGTGCCGATAAATGCTGCACAATTTACCATCAGTTAAATTCCTAAATATTGTAATTACTTGGTTTATAATGTTACTGTAACTGTGCACGTGTGTGTAAATGAGTATAAGCCTGCAGATGGGGATGGGGGAGGGAATGGTGCCCTCTGCTACTCGTAGTCAACACGTTAATTAAAGAATTATTAGCACTGTTCCACATGTAGTCAGACATGGGTGATTAAAATGAAAAAAAAACTATGTTCAGCCTTTTTTGTTCCAATCTATGAAGCCAAGTCTCTGATATATAATTAAAGCTGTGGTATCATTTAGATTAGAGTTTTGCTGACATTAAAACATCTCATTTAAATGCTGCCACTGTCAGAGCCAAGTTTAGTTTAATCAAAATGCACTTTGCTTATGCTGACCTGTCATATTGCCACTCCACACAGTGGATGCAGATGGAAACGTCTTGACATCAACAACTGAGCCTAGAAATGTATGTTTTAGAGGAGGAAGCTATGCCCACTGGGAAAAAAGGCTAGATTCTTCTCATGTTATTTGATAATGTGTCTCTGAGTCTGATAAGCTGTTCAGAAAATGGACATAGGGAGGGATGGACATCGAAAGCAAAACTAGCCTTTTCTTTCATGTGCTTTAGGCCAGCCAGCACCCTTGAGCAGGCCTGATTTTGCCCACCAGCCATAAATTGAGTGTCACTTTACTATAAATGAGGCAGATTGTGTTTTTGTTGGGTAATCTTCTTTTTTGCTTATATCAGTATTCAGAGTAAAAACGAGCATAAAATGTTGAGCATTTAAAGTTTAGGTATTTATTTGAATATTTTTAGCTTAAAGGCGGGTGATATTTTTGGATCCTTTTCTGTTTAGGGTTAAGAGCAATAGACTCAGCAGAAATGGGATTATTAGTGCTTTAACATCACAGGATTTGCTGCTTAGAGTAAATGTGGGATTAGTGCAGAGAATTATCAGTAGCTTGCAAAAAATTTTCAGGTATACAAATATTTTAAAACCAACATGTCTGCGTTTAGTTTACATTTGTAACTGTATATTTATAAACATATGCATTCTTTTTGTGTGTGTGTGTGTGTGTGTGTGCGCGTGCGAGCAGTCATGTTATACTGTACCTGTGTGGGGCAGACTGTCTGTCTTGTTTGCCTGGTCATGGCAGAGCAGCAGTCACTTCTTGGCTCTCACACCAGCTACCGTCACACTCTGACTCATTCACTTTGTGCCCTTCACTGCTCGTACAGCTCGCCAGGCTTTTCACATCTCTTGTGTGTTAGCAAACTGACATCACTGAATCTGAGGATAATAAGTGTGTGCAGTACACCAGGGTTCATCTTTTTAAGACGTTTGAGCAGTTTAATGTGTCCAAAACCTCTGAATCATAGCAATCCAAACAGCCTATTTACATATCCAGAAGACATGAAATGGTCATTTAGAGCTGTGTGCATCTCCCAGATACACAACCAACATTGGCCAGCAGGGAAGCTCACTTCCAGGATGTAAAGCAGGTTGCCTAAGTGTCAGTCGTCTGACCCTCAGATCCTTCAGTCTGCATTTTGAGGTGTCTTTGGGCAAAATACTGAACCCCAAATTACTCCTGGATGCATCCGCTGTGTGTGAGTAGAAGAAAACTGTGTGAAAAGGTGGAAGTCGATTATAGCGTGAACGGGCATTGAGTGCTCGTGTTAGGGCAGAAAGTTATTAAAGTCACCAATATTGTGTGACTATTCTACAGTTTCCAGTTTCCTTATTTTTGTGCTAATGTGTGATCGTTAGCTTTCACTTTTCATCACGTCTTTGTTCCTCATTTACAAATAAGAGGAATCCATTTGCAGACTCAAAAAGTTTACTGTAGGCCGACGTTGTCGGATTCATATTAAACTTGGACGCTCATTTTGTGTCGGCTATGAGAGGCTGAAGCTTCACATACTTTATTATATATTTCGTGCCACTGAAATTTTTATTTGTTCTATGTGTTTATACATTGTGTCATCTGGCAGTGCTGTGAAGATGCTTTTGAACCTCACTATAAGTTGCATCCATGCACTCTCACATATCGTATGCAGGTAGGTAGGTAGCATAAATAGAAGCAGGTGAGATGGAGTTACCATTCAGTTTTCAATGAATCACGTAAACTCCATCCCATTTTCCATAAAGAGGGACAAAAAGCTAATATAGATATATATTGCTTAATATTGTCAGAGATGCTTTGGGGATTTGATGACAATAAGCAGGTTTTATTGGTATAACACGACTTGAGCTGGAGTGCTATAGGTTATTTAAACAAACCCCCTTCAACCAAACAGAGCTCCGTGTCTGTTTACTTGCATTAATGCTGTGTTATTTCGTGCCACAGGCCCGCAGGGAGCAGGGTTTGTCTACAGGGTGAATATACATCAGGGACTGACACCTGAGACACACCAGCTTATTCTTGAGCCCATCCTTATTCTTCATTAGAGATGCAGTGGATGCACACTATTGACTGCATTCTTTCAGAAATAGCCACTATAATCAACATATTAATGTCTTTGTAGCTTTGTAGAAATGTGTTTGGTAATTAGGATATATTGTTGCATGTTGCAGTAAAAGCTAAGCTACAGCAATACTGCTAATGTTATCATTAGGAAAGGTGACTTAGAGCAGTGTGTTATCATACAGCATTGAGATGTAAGAATATTTCCTTTGTGTTACTGTTACCCCAGTGTGCTGGGAAGCATAGAATTGCAGGGACCACGCATTTGAGCTTCCCCAGTCGTCTTTGTGTGGAATATAATGAAGGCATTGAGCGCTTTATGAAATCCATTTCCCTCTAGATCAATCTAGCCTAATGTCATCTGTCTCATTCACATCTAACTGCCGAGGACTGTATTAATAATTGCATCGGCTGTATTGATTTCTATTGACTGTCAGAGCAGCCTGTGTGAAACACTGTAGACTTCAAGCTCCCTGACCCTAAATCAAGTGACATCTCATTAGAACAGACAGTGGCTTTTAAACAGATCTTTTTCCAGCTATAAAAATGGAAATAGGGAAGGGCCACTAACATAAAAGAGGATTGTTTCTTCATTCTTTGCTGATATGTCATCCCCTGAATGAGTCAATACATCCTCTGAGGCTGACAAAAGCCACCTTGTTCTGTTATTTTGTTATTATCAATTTACTTCTTTTTATGATACACACTGGTGACTTTATTAGGAACACTTGCCTTCTGTTTTATGCTCACTTTCAAGGTTGGTTTTAGGAAACGGCTTTGTTTTCAACACGTTTACACAATAAACATAAGCATTTTTCCTATTTTTTGTTGTCTTTCATTCCACCCCATAGAAAACAGTCCTGTTTTATTAAGATCTTGTTTTCAAGCCATTGTAGTGAATATTTAATGTAAACTGCAGAGAATTGAAAATCTTGAATCATGTCCTCATTTGTCATCATGAATATCAGTGGTTGAATGAAATACACCAAATATTTTGTCGTCATCACTTGAGATTGATTTTGTTTGAAGTGCAATTGGGGGTTAATTAAGAAAACAATTAGAACCACTCATAATTACCATTAATGGTAATGTTGCTAATGTCATGTTAATGTGCACAGCACACTCTTTGCTGAGGCTCAACCAATAGATGCCTAGCAAAACTTTGTTTGGCAATTATTACACGCCTTCTGCATATTAAGAAATAGTAAGTCTAGTTTTTAATGTTTGACAGAATATTTTCAGAACGTAAACATAGGAAGTAATTACCTGAATACACTTTTTTATGATTAAATTCCATGGCACAGTGGTGGAGTGGTTAGCAGAAGGGTCCTGGATTTGAATCTGTTGGCCTTTTCTGTGTGGAGTTTGCATGGGTACCATCGCTTCCTCCTGCTAGACTGTAGGTATGAATGTGAGCATGAATGGTGTCAGCCCTGCAACATGTCCAGGTTGCACTCTGTCTCTTGCCCTATGACAGCTGAGACGGGCTTCAGTCTTCCCACAACCCTGAACTGGATAAGTGGAAGAAGATAGAATAGAATAGAATAGAATAGAATAGAATAGAATGCCTTTATTGTCACTATACAGGATGTACAATGAGATTGGAGGGCCACTCCTGATCAGTGCCATAAAAAGAAAGTCAAACTTCCTAAATACAAAATATAATCTAAGAACAATATACAGAAAATAAAAGTGCATTAAAATATACAGAGACAATGCATAAAATATATACAGAAAAATGTATTAGAGTACAGGCATCTTCAGATACAGGTATATTATTTTTACAATATATACATTGTAAAAATAATATACACAAAATGATGGAGATGGTGAGT
>VUQK01011713.1:13603-36245 GCA_015106715.1 Bujurquina vittata
CCCCCCCCACATCCAACCCATCATCCACACACACACACACACACACACACACACACAGAATCAGCTAGTAATATCGCAGTGGGTGGATATTCCCCTCCCTCAAACTTATCTCATTGTCCCGGCACAAACCTCGCTGCTCTGGAGCAGATTTGCACTGCAGGTGTGAGTTTCCTCTTGTTCTTATTGGCTTACTGTGTTTGCAATGGAATCCTCCGCACGGAATCAGCTAAAACTGAATGAAATCCCAAGTTTAGGTTGGACACGGGCCGTTTCATATCTGGAAGCCAAAAACAGAATGTTTTAGAAGCGGGGAGTATTACTACCAGTCAGCTCTTTCCTATCTTTTTTTTTCCCATCACTGTGGTGAAAAGTAATATTCACATGCTGGCCTAGAAAATTATTTCACACATAACTGCAAATGCAATTTCTTTTCTGATTTCTGAGGCTTAAGCAGTCTGTTCGATTTGTAAAGCCGATGCACCCCGCATCCAGGCATTTATTCCATCTTTTGCCAGTTCATTTAGCTGTGTGAGCCACACCGGCTTCACGGCTGCATCTGTCTCCATCTAGGCCACCATATGCAGCTCTCTGTCATCTCAAAGGTGTGTTAGATTTGCAGCTGTGGGAGTGACTCTTTTTGGGCAGCTGTGAGTAAAATGTCCTTCACTCCTACAAGCTGCTCACACTGGGAAAGAGACTGTGCTGCATACAGGAGGAGAGTCTTCTCCTGTTTCTGTCTGTGACTGACTGTGTGTCATACCATCGAGTCTGAAAGCATTAGTACATAATGGGTTAAATAGAGTTAAAGTTATTCATTGCTGATGCTTCCAAATCTACATCCGTAGGACCTTGAAGTCTTTAGCAGTCAGCGGGCTGGCAGTGCCATTCCTTGATTATCTTAAAGGCTTTTAGACTTTCACTGAGTCATTTATGGAATTTGTTACATCCTTTATTTCGCTGCTGCGCTGCGGAATTATAATAGGTCTATTTTATTTTCATTGAAATCATTGAAAATATTAGCTCTCCCTTCTGCATATTTGTACCTTATTGTGGTAGAGGGGTTTGTGTGTCCCAGAGACCTCAGGGGCCCTCCCTGGTAGGGTTAGGGTTAGTCTCCCACGGGTACCCAGTGAGGGCCCAGACAAACACCAAGTCTGCTGAGGATGGGGTAACCCCACCCTAGAGCCAGGCCTGGGGAGGGCACTCGAGGGAGAGCACCTGGGGGACCCAAAGAGGAGACCTTAGACCTCTCACCTGCTGGCCCACCACCTGCAGGAGGCGTTTTAAGAGTCAGGTGCAATGTGTGTTGGGCGGCAGCCAATGGTAGCTGATCCTGATTATCGAGGCTGGCTATTGGACACACTGTGCTTTTAGTTTCTTTTGTTTTTGTATTTGTTTGAGGCCGAATTTTACTTTAGTTTTATTTTAGTTTTTGTTTAGTTTGAGTTAGTTTTAGTTTAGTTTTAGTTTTTCATACTCTGTCAGGTGCAAGATTCGAGGTGCAAGACTGTTGTGTAATAAAAACTCGACAAAAGATACCATTTAAACATTTTTATCCAACAACCAGCTGTTCACAAGATAGCAGCATTGTGTGCTATATGTGTGTAATATTAAGGACACAAATGAGCATCAACAGTGAGAAACACAAGTGGCCAGAGTTGTGTCTGCATTTATACTTGTGTAGCTGGCTTATGTGTGTGTTAATTACCTCGTGGTCATGTGCTGGTGCCGGCTGGGACTTTTCCCCCTCTTTGGGTTTCGTAGCCGCCTTCTCAGGTGGACTTTAACGCTGTTTTTTTATGCATGAGAAGTGTTACGAACATTTTTTCATCATCCACAAAACGACGCTCGCGTCTATCAGTCCTGCTATCGCACACACATGAGAACCTTCATATGGGGCGCTGCTGCTTTGTCAGCAGTGCTGCAGGAGCATGGGGTATCTGGCCCGTTGTTACGAGCATTCAGTCCCTGTGCAATTGGTCTGCATATCTAGCCATAAGTCACACTCGTTTCCTGTGGGTGTTGGACTCTGCCCTTTGTCACCGATTCTGTTCATAATATTTATGGACAGAATTTCGAGGCGTAGTCGAGGCTTCTTCCTTGGTGGCCTCAGAATTTCATCTCCCTTTTTTTACAGATAACGTGGTTCTCTTGGCTTTATTAGGTGGCTTCCATCTCATACTGAAGTGGTTTGAAGGCCTGGAAAAGGGTGGCGTGACCTCTTCAGGTCAGGGGTGGAGGAGTTTAAGTATCTTGGGGTCTTGTTCACAAGTGAGGGGAGAGGGGAGCGGGAGGTTGACAGATGGACTGGGGCTGCAGTCACGCAGATGTTGCACCGAACCATCATGTGGAAGACACTCTGGAGGCCACAGTTAGCATGCTAATGACAATAATGAACGTCCAGTTACACAAAGACTGAACAAGTATGGCTTGTTTGGAAGCCTTGCCGCAGTGCCATGAACGGTGACAATCAAACGCAGCGTATCAGCACAACCACCTCGTACCACCTGTAAAGCACTGTGGTGCAGAGGTGTTGACTTGTGCTTGTTTTGCAGCCACAGGACCCGGGCACCTTGCTGTCCCTAAGTTGACAATGAACTCCTCTGTATACTTAATTAGTCTAGAGACAAATCTGTGTGACAGCTAAAGTTTGGCTTAAATTGGGTCATGCAGCAGGATGGCTGAAAAAGAGAAGAATCAAGGTGTTGCAATGGTCTACTTGAAGTCCAGACCTCAAGCCAACTGAAATGGTGGGACTTTGAGAGCTGTGCATAGACGAATACCCACAACTCTCAAGTGAATCTGTGAGAAAGAGTGGGCCAGCATTGCTCCACAATGATCTGAGAGACTGAGAAGGTACAAAAGACAATTACTTGCTGAAGGTGGCTCTACAAGTTACTGATTCATGGGGTGTACTTAGATTTTCGTAGGACTACATTTTAAACCGCTTCTGCAATTCAGAGGACGCTGCAGCCTGTCCTACTTGTTACAGGGCAAAAGGTCGGGGCTAACACAGAGAGACCGCTAGTTCCCAGTAGCATGCATATGCATCCACCTTCGGACTGTGGGAGATGCTACATACGAAGAAGCAAACTGCAAACTCCACACCGAGAGGCCCCAGCCGGGCAGCGGATTTGAACCAGCGACCTTCTGCTGTGACAGTGCTAACCGCTGCAACACTGAGCTGCAGCTTCCTGTACATGGAAAAAGTAACAAGGATAACAGCTCTGTGGAGGGTTCTCCAACAAAATGTGTGTGTTTATTAATTTTTACAGTTTAGTTTTTTGCACTTCTTTCTGAGAAAACACTTTCACAAAAAGATCCAGTTGAAATCAGAGCCGAACCTCAGCTTGAAATCCTGCTGAAGAAAAGTTCGGTGCGAGCAAACGTTCTTATCGCACCACTCAGACAATTCTAGTTATAAGGAATAAAATGAAATGGAAATTCATGCCTACAGGAAACAAGCAGAGAGTAACAGCTGTAATAACTTTGTGAATTTTCCACATATTTTACTTGAACTCTTAATGGCAGATCTGTTAAGAGCTTTTCTTCGAATGAAAAAAAAATAACTGCAACTTCACTTAGTCACGCGGAGGTGAATCGTAGGGCAGCATGAGTGTTTTCAGCTTGGAGAGCAGATTAAACCCCTTTCTGCCAATATTAAAGGCTCATCTGAGGGTTTTGGAGCGATTGGCACACAGACTGCTGGATTTCATCATGGCAGTCTGGAGGAAATAAGGTTACAGCCTCCCTATTGTCTTGTTTCAGCTGTGGATGTCTTATTGCATCTTTGGCTGACACATGAAGCCTCAATCTGCTCAATGCCCAGGTGTTCCAGCTCTCTTAGAGGACAAGCTGTTAAGAAGTTACTGCTTGTTTGCAGTGAAAGTGCACATTTTTTAAATGTCAAATCCTTAATCTGCCTTTTAAATTTCAGCCGGCATAATCTAGAAACCAAGAAGAATTGGAGCATTGCCTTTGGACAGCTCAAAGTCACACAGCAGAAAGGAAGATCCATTCTTAAATTAGTTATTAGACAACCATATATAAAGGTGCTACCTCACAATGAGTCCTCTTTTTGAGAACAGACTAATTCCATCGTCTTGAACTGTAGGTGAATTTCATAGCTTCCTTGTTCTGCTTTGCAGCCTCGCTGAGATTAGCAGAACAGCACACTCACCAGTGCGGTGCAGTTTTTGCAGGTTCTGTTTGTTGCAGCCCCACAGGACAGTTTGCTGTGAGAATAGACTAATGTTGCTAAGTGCAGTCTATGCTACTGGAGCTGCAGTCTGTCTTACTGCGAGGCAGATACAGGATCCGCAGTAGGACACCAAAGGTGGCACTGACCTGGAGTCAGCTTTCAAACTAAATATTGTGATTGGCTGCTGGATGGATGGAAACACTGTGATCAGTCACTTACAATTGGGCCCTTGGAGAGATTTTTAAAAAAAAATAAATGAATTTTTTAAAAAAATATTATTCAAATGTTCTTTTCAGAGACCGTGTAAACGAGTGCTGGCTAAAACAGGTAGTTTTCCATATTGTGTTGGAGTTTAGAGTAATGGACCGGTGCTGTGTTCATGGTCACTGTTAATAAGATAAGAAATCCATTTATTAAAGTTTAACAATCAGTACAAAACAGTGTCTGTCAGTATCAATAATGTACATAATGGAGCACAGATTATACTTCCACTGTTATAGTAGCGATAGCTCGTGTAACATCTGCTCACATATTGCAGTAAAGATGAGGGTCAGCAGCAGCAGCAGCACAGGTCAGGTGATTTCCCTCTGCTGCCAACAATGTGACACGTTTACAATAAAGTAACCATCATGGTTGTGATGCTAAGGACAAACAAGGAAGTAGGTTATTAGAAATCTGGCATCAGTAATTGTTCCGTAACACAAATAACAGGGTGCATAGCTACAGTAACTCAGCATGATTCAGACCTCCTCTTTTGCAGATTGCCAAATTTATCTGAATTAACGGCACTAACCCTAACCCTAGTAACAAATGAGCTGATGAAAAAGTTCTGAATAAGTTGAAAGGAGCTCAGGTTTTCCACAGGTCCTTACATGCATCCATCCGTCATCCTCTTACAATCGTTTTTTAAATCAACTAATATATGAGCAGTCTTCCATTTAATTGTCCAATTAGCAGCAACACTGTGGCACTGAACAAAAATCCTTTGGTTGTGGGAAGCTGACATAAAGGAAGGCAGTCTATATCATCTTAAAAGTCTCTGACAGAACGCACCCTGCAGGCCGTCTTTATCTGCTTGCAAGTAATAAGCTCTGCTGTAATAACTGTCAACATAATTGTGTTTGCTCTTGGACATCTGTGAAAGAAGCTGGGCTGCGGGGCACGCCGAGGCTGGGCGGGGTGAAGAAACAGTGGGAGCATTTCAAGCAAAAATAGGTTCTTAAGACAGTTTTCACAATGGTAAGTCCTGCTTAAGCTCGTGTGAATGTTTAATATTCACTGATATTTCTGCTTTGTAGGACTTAAACTGTCCATTGCTTCTGAAGGAGGTGAGGCGGCAGCAGCCATCGCCAGCACGCCGTCCATAGCACCTTGTGTCCTTACTACCTAGTCCAGCCAGGATGCTACTGCTTCCTCCATCAATGAGAGAAGGCAGCGCAGGAGGACGAGAGAGGCCGAGAATAGATGGAAAGAGAGAGAGAGCCACAGGTAAGAGAAAAGAGATGAAGACAAGATGGAGAAATAAAAAAGGGGAAACAGAAAAAGAGGAGAGGGAGAGAAAGGAGGATATTGTCTCAAATACATGCAACTTCTCACTGAAAGTTTAACAGTTTGATATTGTTACAGATAACATTTTGTTTATATGATTATATCATTTCAATCTTCCAAGCTCAGCAATTATGGAGGCAGTGTAGTGCTCACAGCTGTTTAGACGCTTATGGCCAAACTGCAGATCAACAATAAATACAAGATGCCGTCCTGTGTTCTACACAACTATATTTAGACATACTTTACTCTCTTCACATAAATTACTCAATTACACTCAAACTGTATACTTCACTATATGATGCAGTCAGCTGCAGGCAGCTGATCACTGCACAAACAGATGCTGTGAAGAACAGCGACGTGGAACAATAGATTCTGCCACAGATGCCAAACTTGTGTTACGGGCTTCCATGAAAAACCCAGAGGTGTCCACCATCAGTGCTTCTCTTCCAGATCTTCAGCCTTCAGACCTCTCCTGCAATCCCAACCATCGTATGTTGGTTTGTGAAGCACAGCTAATATTAGTCAGCTGTGAAGTAGGAACTCTTTCCACTTTTGGAACCCCTCGCTGATGTTAAGCAGCAAGTTATGTTGGGCACATTAGTACGAGCTTGTTTTGCTATTTCTCACCACTTTTCAGCACGTCTCACCCCACAGGGCGATCACTGTATGACATTTCACAGCGTTCCAGTGCCGTGGGCATTGACATGCTGCCAGGATGAATGAAAGTGGCGCACTATTATCCAACATGAGCATCTAAAGAAAAAAGGAAGCTAAAAAAAAGCCTTCTTTGCTGTACTTGCAGGTGCGCCTAATAATCCTGTCCACACCAGCACATGTTGGCAGCTACACTGAGTCTAAGGATGACAATTTCGTCCTTGTGAATGAGATTGTGGGTTGAATGGGTTCTTTGGTGTGCAGAGATCCTGTTACACCAGAGGATCGCATGCTTGGCAGGACGGCCGCTGTGAAAAGGCTCTGGTCATCTGTGAGCAGAAACCCCTAGCAACAGCATTCCCCTGGAGAGGGAGCTGGCAGTGCAACAGAGCCAGGCCACGGTGCCCTGATGGCCAACCATGCTTATGTGATCTATATAAAAATCTGGGCCTGTACAGACGTGTCTATACAGCAGCGGTTCGCCAATCCGGGCCTCGCGGATTTAGTACGTAACCTGCCAAGGGACTGCAGATGCAAATTAGCTTTAAGCTAACTCTGGTACAATGCATCAAATGGTAACGTTATTGTAATATTGTAGATAGAGTGAGGTCATTTGTATGCAGCACAAACGGGCGCGCCGTCCGGCTCCTGCCGGACTCTGTCGTCAGCCGCCGAGCACAAAAACGCCTGCAGTGTGTGCGTGTGCTGGCATTTCCTGTGTTGCCAGCTTTCAAAAATTGCGGGTTTGATTCTTGTGAAGGAGTCGCTCTCATGACTCAGTGTAGTCTGTTGATGTCACATTTTCAGCTTGACCCAGCTCGCTCGGGAACCCTGGCTGAGTGGGTACTATAAAAAGTACCTGGTAATACCTCTCTAATGTTTTTCAGGGTTACCAGGTGCTGGTAAACCAAGACGAGTACTAGTGCAAAAGAATTGAGAGAGGCAGTTTCTCAGAAGGAAAGCCGGGCCGATGGCCACCAATGGTGAATTGTGGAACAGTTTCAGAATGATGTTCCTCAACGTAAAACTGAAGACTTTGAACGTATCACCATCTACAACAGATTCTGGAGAAATCCCCGTGCTGCACTTCACACATCACCGTGACAACAGGGAACAGACCAAATGTCCAGAACACTAATGATGTTGTTCTGCAAGTCCAAGGCTCCGTTTCATTTGGCTCCATCTGAGACGGGCTTTTGTCCTCACTTATTGGGACAGTGGGTGGATTTTGGAGAGGGAGACACAAAATTGACTTCTTTCTATTTTTGACTGACTGATTTTATGAAAGGAAGGTTTCCTTTAATGATACCTGAGAATACGAGACTTCCAGTTCTGTTCAATGTTTGAAGCCTCTGAGACGTTATTTTATTGCTTTTTATTATTTTTTTTGAGCATAAAAGGTTTATCAGCGTGACGTGTGGTGAAATAGATAAAAAGCTCTGCTTATAATAATTCAGGAAGTCTAATTTGTCACAAATAAACTGAGATGCTTCCAACTCCCAGAGGCGTGAAAACAATAAAGCTCAGGTATATGAGACTTTTTATTTACTACTATATAGCATGATATAAGGTAGTAAATGAAAATAAAATTCAATAAAATGAGCCTGAACAACAAAAGTACTTTGGTAGTAATTAGTTTTCTTGGGGTTCCACACATTCTGTGTTTAAATGAGAAATATGTCAGTGTTGCTTTAAATGTGAGAAAACTGATAATGAAACTACTGTCTCAAATATCTGACATGATCGTGATGTGTCTGTGTGTATGCACATATGAACAATAAAAGTGCCATTAACACTATCAGGACTGGGGAGAACAGCATTGTGTATTTGCCCTATTAAAGAAACCCAAACATGGGAACAAGGCAAAGGACAGGACGCAGAATGTTTTCATAAAACAGAGAAAAAGGGACGGCACATGCACTAAATAAACTGCAGGGAAAGAAAGGTAATAAAAAAAACAGCTGAACACAACTGGACAATAATGAGGGCATAAAAAAAGAATGAAGGCAGGAAAGAAAAAAAACACACAAAAATAACCTTCAGTGAAAAACAGGAAGTGAGTGAAAGCCAAACCCAGCGAGGCTCAGACAGATGAGACAAAGAGAACAGCTGCCACCATTTTTTCACCAAAAGCAAATAATACATTTTAAAACTTGATGTTCTTTCGTGAACACAAAAAAGCTTTCATCGCGTGCAGTTTAACTTCATCAAAGCTGATAATTCTTAACAAGTGAAGTGCCCAGAAAGCTGATTCTGGAGTTTTTTTAATCACTGCAAACTTGCCACATGCATGGCTCTTTGCCATTAAATGCATGGTGATGCGTGCATGAGCTAGCTGAATGTGTCTTGTCGTTCCAAGGAGAATTCCCTGGCTATGTACGGAAAAAATGAGAGCAGTGCACATTTGATCTGGTAAGTAAGCGCTTGAAAACAGGCTGAAGCTGCGAGGTTATTAATCACAGGACTGTATTCCACTAGTGAGCAATCTTGTGATGTTGCAAGGTGCGCTGTACATTTCATCCCTCTGCAAAGCAATTTATTGGGCCGGCTTCATTCTGCAGATTAGAATTTGAACAACAACCTTTTCTCGATTTTCTCACAGCAGCGGTTTACTGGACTGTACGTGGAATATTGCTGATAGACCAGGGGCAGAGGATCACCTTAAAGAGCAGCTTGAATTCCTCAAAGGCAAAAGAGGGAAGTTTTCCAGCTACATGCTTTCACCCACTTTCTGTCCACTAATTCACTTCAGCAATTGAACCATCGAGATGTCAGAGTAGTGTACTCTAGTCCTTCATGTGGAAAGAAAGGACACTCTCTACATTGATTTTTCCTTCTTGCTGAAACACAAATCTTTTAAGGACGACAACACGGGAAGCGCACTTCTTCTTTATCAGCAGATATCAACAGATACACTGAAGTGAGACGTGCACGGTTTTTTACGCTGCTGTGCCTCCAAAAAACACTTGACTGTAAGAGAACGCTAACACAGTGAGGATGAATGAATCCATCGGCTTTAGGATTTAAAATCTATCCATCCATCTATCCATCTATCACCGATGTAGAGCTACTTATTAGTTTTGCATTATTACTGCTGCAGTAAGAGTTTTAATGGGATTTAAGAATGAAATATCAATATCACGTTGCTCCTGTGACGGCCTCTGTCTCCCGCCCTACACTGAGGGTAATTGGCCAAATTGGTGAGTTTTACTGTAAAATTATTATTGCTGATTCAACTTTATTATAGATTTTACAATAAGTGTTATTGTCTAGCTTCATATTTAGCACACATACACGTAAACAGTCCTCAGCCATTTTTATTGCCGCCCCGTCCCCTCCTCTCTTCGCGGTCGTGTACCCACACAGACTGAATATAAATATCTGATGATGTCATTGAGCGCTCACACAAAGCAGTTATTATTGTTTTCTTTTCTTTGTTGTCTTCTCAGAAAGCACAATTTCTATTTGTGAAAATTAGCCTGAAATCAAAAACTATAAAGTGAGCAGGGAGGAAACGACTGACTCAAAGAAATATGATCAAGTCTGACTTGATACAAACAACTCTGAGTAAATGAAGTCTGTTACAGCGATGGTGCAGCTTCAGCATCATCTCACACCAGCTGACAGCTGCTCTGCCTATTTTCTTTACCGCACGATCAGAGGAATATTTATGACTTTTTTCTTTCCCTCATGAAGATGAACAACTACAAAATGAAACTGACTTACCTCGGGGCATCTAAACCTACTCCAGAGACGTAATCTTTTATCTCTTAAATGATGTATCACTTCCACAAAGATGTTGCCACTTATATGCTAAATATTTGCATACAAAATGACTGACAATATTAGAATTTATACACTCACAAAAACATCCCCCAGGGACACGTTGTGCGACTTGCAGCTGACTCACGTTTGTGGCGTTGCATCTACACACTTTCCTGAGCAGGCATCTACAGACGTGTGGGTCACAGGTCACGCAGGAAGAAAGGCGAAACTAAGAAAAGGAAGAGCCTCATTTTCAGAACTTGTTCTCGCCGTTCATTATTTTAAGGGAATAAAGCTGGAGGAGGCATCTGATGATGATCATTACAAACGGTGCACTAAAAACACACAACATATCAGCCAACAGCTAATAAATATTATATATATATGGATATAGTTTTTTGAGTTTTAGGGAAGACAAGACTGAGTGATCTGGGTCCACTAAAAGTCCCCATGAACCATTACAGTAAAAGCACCAAACTCTGGAGTGAAGAAAAAGGAAAACTCCACTGCAAATGATGTTATCTCTGCGCTGACATAGAAACCGGTCGATGCCGAATGAATCGCGGATCACTGAGCCTGTGTTCGCTTGACTGGGCTTTCCGTGTAGGGTAGGACTTGAGCCAGACAGATGCTTCCAGGTGGAAGCGGACCAGAGGGCAGCGTAGTGTTTCTGGAGCGCTGCCACCAAACGCTCCACCTGAATCACACAACATCTCGCCCAGAAAGGCTGCTCTCCAGGACTCCCCCGACCACATGGATCAATAATTAACTCAAAATGCTGGAGCATAACTGCGGCGTGCCAGGGCTGAAGATTTATGCATTGTGAACAATCTGATTGGTTCCCATGTGTCAGGAAAAATAAATGGATGCCAGAAAAGTAAGTGTATTATCTCTGAACAGTAATTGCTACACTTTGCTGCTTATCCGCTTGCATCTCTACCACTGGCACGTCTCCAAGGCTCTCTTTTAAATGCAGACTATGAATATTTATTTGCTAAAATGAATGCAGCTACGGGGGTTTAGCTGTACCCCCCAGCTGTATTCATTTTATAATTATTTTGTATTTATATATTTATTGAACTATCCACCGTTTATCCCAGTGAGCTCCAACAGGAGTTTTTAAAAACAGCTTAAAGAGACGGAGAATGATCATTGATACTTTATTTTATTGTTATTCATTTACATTTCACACTTGAACAAAAGGATCTGAATGATTCCTTTGCTCTTGGTTATGGGGTCTATACTGAGTTGCCATTTTTTTAGGCACACCTGTAAAAAGACATCAAGGCCGATACTGTCCACGAGGTATTATGTGTAGCCTTAAGGGTAAAGTTGCACTCCACTACAGTGAACTGTATAATATTTAAATAACACAGCCGAGTGCATCACCACTGAGTACAACCATAGTGATATACGTCAGCACTAAAATGTGAGCAGTGTGACTCACTCGTGCAGATTTTGTTGCAATAAATTGTGGCCGTTTATGACTCCCCCAATAAAATACTGCATTTTCATTAGCAAACAGAGTTCTGGTGAAATAAAACTCACTGTTCTTCATCCTTTTAGCTTTGTTTTGGTCTCCACCAGCTTCCTTTAGCTTCAACTGCTCCGCGATGTTGCAGGGAAGCAATAACTTTATCAGCGCTGGAGCGAAAACCATGTGG
Source organism: Bujurquina vittata (assembly GCA_015106715.1). Classification (NCBI taxonomy): domain Eukaryota; kingdom Metazoa; phylum Chordata; class Actinopteri; order Cichliformes; family Cichlidae; genus Bujurquina; species Bujurquina vittata. Next base: position 25,436 of record VUQK01011713.1, read on the forward strand.
CAAGAACGTGGCTGTGTGAGGTAATTCTGCTTATGCCACTGCAAGCTAAACCTTTTTTCCATCACAGTGACATCGCAAATCTAAAAATATTGATTAGTGCAGCTTTGCAATGGCAAGTATGCGATAAGCTCAGAGAACAAAAGAGAAGGCAGTGTCCTGTAAAACGTCTCACAGTGGAGAGGATTAAGCTAGGTAATTACTGCAGCTGGCTAATTAACTGAACTGTGAAATACTGCAATACAGCTTTGCCATTTGCTTAATTGTCTTAGAACAAAACGGTGTCAGTCTTAGCGCCATCTTTTATCGCTGAGCACTTGAATGTTGTTTATGATTTGAAGACTGCCGTCCATTGTCCACAATCTGTGACAGGATAATAAGAACTCTTCCATTCATCATCACTGACTTTTAATCCTTTTTAAGTGCACAGAATGAGGATGCTGTGAGCAGGAGAGCACGTCCTGTGATTACGTCACTGAGGTGGGACTTCATAATCTCCACTTTTATGATCTCTTGTCTGGTTGCAGCTGTGACTGACTGAGGAGAGATCAGAGGCCACATCAAGCCTCTGTTTTGCATGTCTCCCCTACTGTGTTTAAGGGTGTGATGATTGACATTAATAACCTGTTATTAAGCCCCTGCATCCCATGATTCATCCGCTAAATAAGCACTTAGGAGAGAATCGCCGTCCTGTGCTGGATTTTTAAACTAACACTGCGTCTGCTGTTGTTGTTGCGCCACCTTTTTTCCTTTCTCCTCCTGGTTCCTCTGAGCTTTAGCCCATACTCCGTGCAGGCTCCTTCACCTTTGCCTCAAACACAAATAAACAGTTGCACTCAAATCCCACTTAAGATTCTGAGCCCAGGCAGCCGCTTATTTTCCAGAGAACTGGATCAAATAAGGCCAAGGGCTGCTTGCAGGGAAGGGTCAACCTCAGTCTCCATTCACGGCCTTGAAAACACAACAATATAACAGTACTGCATTACTGCGCATGCTAGTATGAGCTCTCCTGACACATGTGGTATAAAAAAAAGCCAAAAAGCAAGCACAAGAAGAGCTGGTGTGCCCGTGGTTTCAAGACTAAGTGCTTGTATTGCATGAAAAGCATCTATCCTACGGCTTTCAATCCAGCCTCTGGAGGTGTCGCCTCCATTCACTGACGACTACCCTTGTTATAAAGAAGTGTAATAATAGTTCACCATAATTAGATTGGGAAATGTGCATGTAAGCCTTCTCATTCCTGATGGTTACTTACCGTCTATTTAATCAAACTCAGACTCTAATTCACCTTTGATGAGTTCTTATGAGTCTAATGCAAAAGCAAATTAAACATTGTCATTCCTTGCTTCATTTCCCTATAATGTAATTAGGCTCTTTTTATTGAGAATGGTGATATGTCATTAACTTCAGAAAGTATGGTGGGCATCAGTTAAACACGTCTCTGTAGTCTGACACTGGATACAAATTCATTTTTCCCTCTTCTGGCGAGCTGTATAACGTAAATGAAAGTTAATTTGAGCTGCATGCAGCGCTGGAACCGTCTCTGTGACCAAGGCCTCAGTTTGAGCACTGCTTCCTTGATTAGGTTCAGGGCTGAACACAGACTTTAATATACTGCATTATGGCATTAAATTACATACTGAATAGCATGTATTCATTTGGCTTAAAAGCTTGTTTAAATATTGCAATCATACTGGTGAGTGGGAAAGGACAAAGAGGGCGTTACTGCTGAATTCAAAGCACAACCAGTGCAAATCTGGAACGTTAGAACCAAGTCTGACGAGGTGAGATAAAAGTTGAACACTGATGGCAGCAGTATCTGAGAGTGCGAGGTCATTTTTGAAGTGAAATTTGCAACATGCACACTGGTAATGTTACTCATTTTTGTGTAAGGAAGTCCGCACACTGCAACGCTCCTGGCAAAAATGTAATAAAGAAAGAACCTTCAGAACATAGTAACGTTTTGGGCAACCATGGCCTTCTTCAGACTTAATGACAGAATGCAGTACACATGTATAAATACCGTCTACTTGTCAAAAGTGATCATGTGATCGTGTCCTGTGACCTAATTAGGAGAAGGGGCACATCAGGGCAAAAAAAAACTAGTCATCAAAAACATGAAACACTGGAAGGGACACTCTACATATAGTATAAGTAAGAAATCTTAAAGCAAAGAGATTATATAAAGTAAACTAGAGCGCCCAGAGCATGTTTAAAAAAATACATGCATGCAGCCTGCACGTGAGAGAAGATATTAGTATCATCAATGATGAGATTAAAAAGAGTAAATCTAGTAAATATGATGACATCGTTTTCCTTTGGTCTGGTTCTGTGGAACAACTCCTATTATTTTTAAATTTTGTGAACACTAATGATTACAATTTGAAATGTGCTATGCATTGTGATGCTTGCAGTGTGTATTTTCTAGATATTTCTTTGTATAGGAGTGGCAACCGACTCGGAAGCAACTTGTATCGTAAAACCATGGATAAAAACACCATACTTCATGGTAAGTCTTTCCACCCCTTGACTCAAACAAAAAGCTTACCTCTTTCCCAGTTTAACCGCATCAGACATATATGTAGCTCTAATCAGGATTTTCAAACCCAATCCCACATTTTAGAACAAAGGTTATTGGCTAGGCAATATAATATGGATTGGATCAGGGAGGCACGGGATCGTTTCTCAGAGATTTCCCAATTGGAAAGTTTACTTAGTGTCAGACACAAAAAGGAAGTTAATCATATTAACTGTATCATACAATATTCCCCCTTCTCCAGGGCATTAAGCGCCGCACTAACGATCGTCATCATGTTAACAACATAAAAACATTACCACATTAAAAGAAAAAGAATAAAAGTCAGCAGAAAGCCGGGTTAAACAGAAAACCTTACAACAGTTTTTAAAAGACACCACAGAGTCAGCTGTGAGTGGTAAACAGTTCCAGAGCTTTGGTGTCTGAAAAGCTCCGTCCCCCCCGGTCCTTAGTCTGGTACATGGGACAACTAAAGGATTTAGATTTTGTTGTGTGAGAGACTTTTGACTTATGTAAAATGTATCCAGGCACTTAAAAACAATTGTGTTGTTGTTGTTGTTGTTTTTAAAGATCGGATTTGTATCGGTATCAGCAGATACTCAAATGTAAAAGATCGGTATCGGTATCGGACACAAAGAAGTGGTATTGTGCCCTCCTTAGTACAAACCCCCCTTTTCACAATACCCCTCCATACCAACAAATCATGTAATGAATCTGCTGAGAGAAAGAAAGAAAGTGTGAGTGCAGCTTCTGAAGCATGTGTACTAAACACTGACTACTGTGTGCAGGTAGCTTAAACCATTAACATTAGCTGTGCTAGCAAGCCTCTGAGCATGATGAGAGGAAAGAGCTGGTTTTATAGCTTGATAGTTAGCTGACACCTCTGGTAACAACGTGAAATACGAGTGGTGATAGAGATTTCGTGCTGTGGAGCTTGAGTTTGGAATACGTGCAGATGCAGTGTAACCATTGTGCCCACTGCTGAAACATCAGGTTCAAATTATAAATGGCCTGTTTTCCTCCTACAGAATTTTTCCTCATTGTTGGCTATGTGATAAAAGTATTCATCTTGTCTTTCAGCGGCCTCTCCGAGTAAACTCTGTTTCCTAGTTTTGCTGATTTGAAAGGTATTGTACAGGTTGTGCTGGATCTGCCCTACACTGCCTCTTTCTGTCCAAAACTAAATCTGATTGGTTGCTGTTTTTGTCTTTGCTTGTTTGTTTTTATTATTTAAATCGTGGACATTTTGTTCCTTTATAAAGGAGGCCTCCGTCACACAGGCCTAGAGACCGGTCAGTGAATCGTCTGTCGAGCACTGGCTGCTCGGGAACAATGTGTATTGCCTGACTGGTTGCTGGAGGCTGCTGGCAGTTGCTGTGAAATTGATTGCTGAAGCCTGGAGATCAGGCAGAGTGCCGGTAGTTTATGTGGAAGACACTGACTTGTCTGCTAACCCTTTAGAAGCTGAGCGTGCTTCCCTTCAGACTGTTTGCAGGCAATTCAGCTCCATGCTTTCATGGCGACCGTGATAATCTGCTAGCAATCAAAGCAACAACAAGGAGGTTTTGTGCTGCATCTTTTTTGTAACCAATTTCACCTGGCAACAGCCAGCAACCTCCAGCATTGTTTCCCCTAGCAACCAGAGGTTGCAATGATGTTGTCTGTGTGACTGTGGCCTGAGTCACTTCAGGGCCCACTGCAGAGCAGAGCAGAGGCTGTTTGGATCTAACAGCTCATCTGTGGGAACACTGCTTAATCAACTGTTTGGCGATTGAAAAATCAATCCTTTTGATGCTGTAACCCGTTCTTTTTTCAAAGATTATTTTGAATCACTAAGTTGGAGTGATGTATCGGAGCATAGTATGTGATTAATGAGGACGATGTCACTTTAATATCCAGCCAGCACCAAATTGCCCTTACATTGACAGCTCTGGCAATGGGCCTCTTCTATTATTGCAGTAGAGGACAGTACTGGTCTGCTTATAGGCTTACACACTTCCACCTAATAAAACAAATTGTTATTTACATGAATTTTCCAAAGTGTGATCCTGGAAGTCTGAAAATGCTACCCATATATTAGAAAACCTTTGCGTTAGAGGAGCGTCGTGGCTCGAGAGATGTTGTTGTTGGTCGCGTACGCAATTCTGAAATATCCTGAATTTCTGTGGCATTAATATTGGTACTTCAGATGTGAATCAGCAATCCCTTAATTTTGATATAGTGTGACTACATGGGCCACAGTTTTGTTTCTAAAACCACTCAATAACCAAATTATGGACTATCATAAAATACAGTGCAGTGATATCGAACATTAGCTGTTTTCTTCTCTGCAGCGTCTAAGAGACAATTTAAGTTTTGCACAGTGTTTATGTCCTAATAACTTTAGAAATCCTCGGACTTCACTTCCACTGGGTTAAAATAATAAAATTTGAATTAAAATAGCACTGATTGTCATAGAAACCCTGATATCTGAGATATATATTTCCCAAAGAGAATCCAGTGTAACTTTGATGCACTTTGATCCCATTGCTCTTTAATCTAACTGTCATGATCGTGGGCTTGTGGCCCTGCGCTTTCAGTTCTTTGAGTTCTGTTTTAGTTCGGTTATTCTGATTTGTGTCTCATCATCCAGGTCATTGTGCTCCTTTGTATATTTGTTTTCTTGTGTCTCAGGTGTTTGTCTTACTCGTTGTTTCGCTGTCTTGTGTCAGTTCAGGTGTTGTAGTTGGATTCTGTTTAGTCATGTGTTGATTCCCTCTGTGTGTCAGTCTCCTTTGTGTCAAGTCTGTTTGGGTTACTTCCTGTTTTATTTTGACACTTGTTTGTCCTCTGTGCTTGTGTTTAGCTTTACCTTCCTGAGTCTCGTTAGTGATATCCTGTTCACCTGTTGCCCCAGCTGTTTCCACTCACTCCTCATTGCCTCTGTGTATTTATGGTCTGAGTTTTCCCTCTGCTCAGATGTCAGAGTCTTGTGGCTGTTTCCTGTGCTCCCCGGAGCTTCAGACCTTTGTTAGTTGTTTTCCAGTTTAGGTTTAATTTGTTTTGGTTGCCGTAGTGTTTTTCCTTATGTTCAGTTGCCCGAATAAAGGCTCAGCTGGTTCAGTTTTTACCACACGGCCTGTGCGCTTTCACCGTGGCACTAACACCACCGTTAAAATTTGCAATCTCAACTCTAGATAGATTCTTTTATTCACTGACATCAGCGGTGGGGGAGGGGCCCACAGTTTGTGAAGGTGTGGTGGTTTTAAAACCACCAACCTGAGCAGAGGTAGTGAATATGGTCAGCCAGAGGATAAATCCCACTAACTCCAGTGCCAGCGTCCATTTGGTGTTTGTGATGAAGTATCTCAGTAGCTACTGGATAGATTGCTGTGACGACTATGATTGTTGTGCAAAAGTTCATCTTAAAATAACTTGAGCTTCCATACCCTCGGGTCCAAATTAAAAGATCATCAGCACTTTGGTTCATGTGCTTACAGCTGTGCTCGATGTTGACTGGCTAATATTAGCATGCTACCATACCAAACTGCTGTCAGCACAGATCTGCTGATCCAACTTCGTGATGTTCAGGGTTCATCTTCTCAGATGAGCGTGCTTCTTGAAGAAATGACCCCCGCGACACGTCTTTAATGCATAGATAAAACAGACAATGTCAAGACAGACGCTTCCTCTGTAGCTAAACTCGACACAGAAGAGGGTTTATAAAGGTTATATACTGTTTTCCTTCTGACCAACTCCCACATTTCTGACTTCTACCATAAATAGGTACACAGAGCAACTTCAAAATTCATACCCTTGTTTACCCTATGGATGCATGGTCCTCCTTTGGGAAGAGGTAGACCAAGGTGGGGCTCCACGTGCACTCTTTTATAGTGTCGTCAATGCAGGCCTTGTTCCTCAAAAAAGAACCCATGCACACATGCAGTTTAACATAGCAGTTTAAGTCATCATAGATCAGACACCACAGCTTGTCTTTATTTGCTTCATCCCTGTTTTCCAAAAAGCCAATTATGTTGAAATGGTTTCCACACACACAGATTCGTGAGATATCGTTTCAGGGCCGATGAGAACTTAAGTGTGTCATGAAAAAGGAAACAAGCCTACATTCAGCAGTAAACACCATTTCTTACGGCCGTATTACATTTCAGTTTGTTCCACACTGTTTTCAATTTTCTGCTCATAGATCGGCGTTGTTGATAAGCGGCAAAGTCAGCTTCAGCATTCAGCTGACTGTGATGATGTTGCAATGTGGAACTCAACTTGTATTTTATGTGGCAAAGAGCAACATTATTGTGACAGCTTAGTTTTCATTGGGCATTATTCCACCATTTTCACAGCTGCCCCTATTAGTAGTTCAGATAAGTTTACTACTTTGTCTTTTTCTACCCACCCGGGTCATTACAGGCATACATCAGCACTTCTGGCTGATTTCCTCACTTTATTGCCCTTCTCTTCAATTGGCCCCATGGGAAATCTTGAGCAGCACCATATTAAGACCTCATGCTTCAGGAGTGTAGGCCTATTCTTGCTGACTCATAAAAATGATGCAGAGGCCGTGCTGACATCAGCTGAATATAATTCTATTAGAGCCCCCATTTGTTGTTGGATTTCACTGCAGCTACATTCAGTTGTCTAAATGACCCTTCATTTATTTTAGTGCCCTGCTGGGAAAGAGGGCAGAACCTCAGCACTCAGGATGATACTCCGGAAGCCAAGCCATCAGAGCTCAACCTGTGGATCGAGCCGATGCATTTTATCCTTCCTCTTGTCTCGCCTTTGCCTCCACGCCGTTGCTAATGCACGAGACGCTCTCCCGTTCGGTGGCTGCAAACGAGCCGTCAGCTGCTGCTTTTAGAAGGGATCAGGCAGTGCGGGGGGGAATCTGTCTGAGTTCCTGTTGTCGGATAAACATTACAGCACGTGCCGCGTATGTAATTTTAGCCTAATGCTGTACGTTGGGGTATAGCGTGTGAATAATTCATGAGTGTTTCAGCCTTGGGTTTTTCACCTTTCTTGGCAACAGAAATCACACTTGTCAGCTGTGAGCTTTAAAAAAATAACAGTCTAGGGATGGGATGCCAGCTTTTCATTGTGTTTTACACTCAGCTGGATGCCTTGTCATTGATAACACCCACATATTTTCACATGCTTGAAAGCATTCAGTTGTCTTCTTGTTAGACCTTTTGCTAGTGCACCATTTACAGACAATGTACCCTTTTGACTTTTAGAGTGTGCAGTTTTCCACGATCTTCCTCTCTGCCAGTCTGTTTCTCAGTGTCTCAGCAGCTTTCTGTTCATTTGTCATCTCGCTCCCTGCTGTCTCTGAGTCGTGAGCAGTAACAGGTGGCCCCTGACAGGAAGTGGGTTGTTTCGTGCTCAAAGCAAGCCTTCGTTCTTCTGCCCGATGCAAAACACTCCCCACAGTCAAATGACATGTCTGCAGGCCAAATAGTTGCTGTTGCTTTTCTCAAAGCAATAAAGTCAGCAAATGCACAGCTGTTCACCTTCAATTTTAGCAGTATTGCTCTTGACCCCCCCCCCCCCAAAAAAAAAAAGACCAGAATGAAGGTGACTGCCCATTTTGTGTCCCTTTTGATGCCAGTCTAATTTCTGAGGCCACAAAAGACCAGCTGCCAGTCACACTTCCTCATCACAGCTTCAACAATGTCGCCGTCTGTGCTGATAAAGGCTGTTTGAACCAGTGTAGCAGCGTGGGGCTTACAGCAGTGTTGGTCTGTCGGTAATGAGAAGAGCTTAGAATCCAAAGTCACTCCCCACTAATACAAAGTTAGCCACACTTGCTGTCCATCACTTTAGCATCTGAATGCATACGTTTCCTGCTGTCGGGGGTGCACTGTATAGGAAGTACTCACTGATTAAAAACAAAAGAAATCATCAATCATCTGCTGTCTTTGCTCATTTTTCATTGTGCACCATTAAGGTTGACAGTTGTATTGAGTATAATTTAGTATTTCAGCAGCATCAGGATGGCCTGACATAAAATTTTGTACTCTGCCTCAAGTTAGATCCGTTTTGGCTTTTCATCTTTCTTCTGACAGTTAATGAAACCTACATTGTCCCCAGCAGAGATTAGCTAATGTTAATATGCAAATATACCAAAGCCGAGATAAAAAGCGCTTATTGGGGGTGTTAACATGCTGACTGTGCAGCACATGAATTTAGTGAAGAAATCTGGGCTGCGGTAACAAAAAAAAAGTATTTAAAAACTGAAATGGTGAAAAACTCAATTCTGAAATTACTGGCAAACATTTTACAGTGTTGGTGATGAACTTTTTGTCGCTACTTTAAACGACAAGTGCCTGATTTCTTTTTACCTCTGATATGCCCACCAGAGAAAATGTATTTTAAGGCCTTTTGCCAACACAGACAGGAAAAAAATTGACACAACATCACCCATTTATTAATGAAGGCCCTCTTTGCAGCCTGCAGCTGTGCGTGTTAGAGCTCAGTGCAACCAAGGAGGCAATCTGATGGTGAAGCTAAGGACACCGCATGCTCACTGACCCCACGGATAATCCTCCTTTCTGACTCAAATAATCACCATAATTTACAAAGTGGATTTCATGTTTTATTCAGTATGACCTCAAACTCCTGACTCAGCCCATAATGTCATCAGGAAAGTGTTTACTGGGGCCACAGCGAAAGGCAGCTGGGGGCCATTTTTAGGTTTAAAGCACTTCCTGTCTCTGGTTGCCCACCGTTGCTCAACTTTACTTGTTGACGATATCACAAAAATAACATATGTTACATGCTTTTTTTGGTTAAATTAGCACATCCACGGCAGCACTGCAGAACTGTGCATGCAACCTTTGTGCAAAATCAGCAATTCTGCTTTCGTAATAGCAATCAGTGGTCAGCTCAGTTGACTTAAAGTGTAAGTGCCTGCACTTCCATAACCAAGAACAGGACTCCTGAGACCAACAATGACCTCTTAAAAGTTTGTTGTGCTCCAGTTGTCGTGTGCATTCAAATTGTACTATTACAATTCATGCGTGTCTGCACTGAGTCTATGACAGCAAGGCCATTCTGATTAGGCGAAGCTCAGACACAGCTTAACATCTTTCTTCTTTTATTCCCTAAAGGCGACTTTATGTGCTCGTCACAGCAAGGACATTTGTTTACAGACACACACGGTTATTGTTACGCCCAGCTGGGAGCATCGCACTCTCAAGGATATTAAAGCTGCAGATACTTTCATAAGCACACCCAGAGGAGCATGCATCCTTGATTCTGTGCAGATTGGAGTAATGAAGGGAAATATTAAATGGGTGGTAACGCTGCACTCGCTCTATATTTCATTTACACTTGAGCTGCAGTAGAGGAGCTACATCTTTGAACTTCATACTTCAAATCAGATGCTTTTATCTTCTTCATTGTTCGATTTGCAATCAACAGCCTGACGTGCAGAACAGGAGCTCTACGTGAAAGGTTGCCCATCAGAATAATTACTCCAAGGCCGGTAGCAGACTGAACACCCGACAAGCACAACTGTTCCCTTTATGGACTCTTCAAGCCGTTCTCATTGCCAGGGTGTCAGTTATAATGCCATTGTCAAGTCCTCTGCGCTGCCTCAGTGTGAACTAGCCGTCCTTTGGCGGCAGAGCAGTAAAGGCATTCTGTTCTATTCTATTCTATTCTATTCTATTCTATTCTATTCCACCCCATGAACGTTCACTCAGATTTGGAGATGTTCACAGAACTATTTGTATAAATGAATATCAACTGACAGGGAACACGTTTGCTAGACAGATTTTATTTCGTAGCATTTGCAATTTTCATTTTGGGTTCACGCAGCAAACCAACATTGTCGGTTTTAGTGAAAGTTGGTTAAAATAAATAGAATACAGCTACTATTTTTTTAGTGCAAAGAAACAGACTTTAGTGGAGGGTGCACAATTTCGTCGTACCATGTAGAATGACAATAAAAGGCTATTCTATTCTATTTATTCATCAACATGAGCGAGGTGTTCGTGAGCCCATCGGACACAAAGTCTGGAAGGTTTACGTCATGCTCACCTGGACTGCTGGCCTCGGTAGTCCTTATTTTTATATATATATATATATATATATATATATATATATATATATATATATATATATATATTTATAACATAAAGAGAAAAAACAGAAGAATCATTGTTTAAACTGGAGGCTTCAGGAAGGGGAAACAGAAGGACTGAACGATCCAATGTCTTCTGGATCATTGGCCAACCATGAATGTTACAAAGGAAAACAAGGATGGTTTCTGGCTCAGCA
>VUQK01011714.1:0-12434 GCA_015106715.1 Bujurquina vittata
TACCTGTTACAGCCATAAACAAGGAATGCTTAGATTCTATATTTTTGCAATATTTTTTGGTTATAATTTTGGTCACTTTCAGTAAGTAAAGTTAAAGTCTGGGTAGGTTGGCTTTATTGTGAAATTCCGGTTTTATTTTGAAAGGCTTACTTCCTGTTAAGTCATGTTATGCTAGGGAAGCACAGTAGAATATAGAAGGATTGCATAAGCATGGAACAACACAGTTTTTGACCGTGGTTACCGTGTTTGTTATAAGGAAGAAAAGGAAATTACATCCGGTGATATTGGATCAAACTTTTTGTATTTGCCTTTTTTCTCTATAAAGATTTTTTCAGTTAAAATTCACGGTTTTCACGCGTCCTTTACTTTTCCAAGAGTGCTTAAGGAATGACACAGATACTGGATCTGTTGCCATAACAATAATTATGAACTTTATTTCACCCACAGGAGAACATCATCCGAGAGTTTAACCTCAATGAACTCTTCCAAAAATCCAAGAAGCTGAACAAAAGTCGTGGTTTGAAGGGAGAAGAGCAAAACAACTCGCAGCCACAAGAGAGTGATGAAGCACTTCCAACAGAGAGCAAAAAAGACCAGTGAAGAAGAGGGGCAGCAGCAAGTCTGCTTTTCTCTTAACATTTCTTGTGAGAAATACCCAGCAATGCTGACCTCATTTACATGGTCAAATGTGTAGATGATGCAGATTGGAGCAATGATTTGGGGGCATTTTATTACACTAAGTTATTAAAGAACAAAACTTTTCTATTTTTTTTTCCACTTTTGTCAACATGTCATCACTTCATGTGGACTTTTGCTGCCTGTATTTATGGTTTGTTTACCTTTGTGCCACTTTTCAAAAGCCAAAGTAAAATCTGAGAACAAGAATGTGTGTACCGATAAAAGATTCAGGACATATTCACTTTCAACAGTTTGACCTTTTTATTTTGACATCTTTTTAAAAATTCTTTATAAGGCCATTTTGGATTTTTTTTTTTTAATGTTCTTGTTACAGATAATTGAAACTCGTTCCATTCATCACAGCCAATGACAGCAATTTTTTAATCACACGTAAAAGTATACTTGCTATACTCACATAGGTTGTTCAGTGGCCACCATCTTTGGCCAGAGCGGGAGGAAAAGTTAGCACAGGTTCTCTTTATTTCTCTGCATGTTTTGCTGCTTTGTGCCATTTGTGTTGTTTCTTTTTCTGGTTGTCACCCGCACATGAACCAGATGGGTATTTGACAATAATCTCACAAGAATGCACGCTGAGGAAGCAGCAGTAAACCAAAAAAAAAAAAAAGTAATCACATGCACACTGAAGACAGCCTGGTAGGGCTGAAAACTCGTACTGAACAGTGATACTTGTGTGCTTCAAGCGTGTACGTTCTCCCCAAAATGATGTGCCACATTCCCTTGATATTCTACTGCAAACGCTGCTGTGGGCCTTAACAGGAAAAAAAAAAAAAAACTTTCCATAATGCCCAATTGAGAAAGAAATGCCTCTGATTAATCCCTTTCTCTACATGGATGTGGGTATCAAAGTGAAAAGTTTAATCTTTAACAAAAAAAATGAGCAAATTAATCAAAAAAGGTCTAATTTCTTAAAAGTGTAAAAAATTCAAATGATTAGAAAAAATAAAAACCTGCTTGCTTCACTATGAATAGTTTCAAGGCAAAACAAAAACCCAATGAAAATAGTTGCCAATTGCAAACCAATCACTCCCTACCTTATTCAGTGGCATAACATTCAAATTTAATGAAAAATATACTTGCTTTCTTTTTTCTATCAAAAAACTAGTCTGAGACTGGTTTGAAATTGTGTCCAGAACTACAAGGTTTTGTTTCTCTGGTGAAATAAATAAGCCCTTCCCCGCTGCCCCTATTTGGCTGGCCATCTGTTAAAGGTATAAGGTTGCTAGCATCTTGATTGACCAACAGACAAAAACCTGTCAGAAAAGAAGAAAATAAAACACCAAAAAGACAGACAATGATCTTAAAGCTATAAACAGATTTTGCATAATGTCTCTAGCATAAACATTACAAGCGTACATTCCACAAAGATGCTTGTGCTGCGATTGTGAGAATTAACATTTCTTTGTGGCTTAAAAAAAAGAGAAGAAAAACAAAAACTCAAATTTTTTGCCACTTCAGGTGTCCACCAAATGGAACATCATACTCTTTGGACAATGAAAACTCCAGCAAAAGCTTTGATTGGCTGATGCAGCCATCATTTCTCAACAGGCAACTGATTTTTAAATCGCTTTCATGAATAATTACATACAGAATAACTGCCACCATTATCAATAGTCATCTTCAATACATGACAATTTCACCCAATAGTAATCTGTATACATTTATATAAAACAATATTTAAAAAAAGATTTATAAAACTAAAATGATACTGTGTTTATAGATTTGACTCTTTACTCCATCACTTATCAATATACAGGCTTTATGGTCCGTTCAGATATTCTTATTGGTCAACAGTCTATAATCCTCCCTCTTTAAAATTTTACATCCACTGGATAAAGGCCATCCTTTCAATGAGTGTCAGACACCGCTGTCAATACTCTGTGTGTGCTAAAGTACCAAAGTAAAATGGCAAATCACCAAATAGCTATGCGTGCTCTATAGACGTATCTGTACCCAGCCGCGATGATCCAGTCGAATCAGTCTATGGCTCACAAAGTGGCTAAATGGAGACAATTGACCCCTGTGAAAAATGAACCAGTGCCCCCAGTTACTCTTTGTTCAAATCTGAAAGGCTGGCAGAGAAGATTGGCCAGTGGCATTACAAAGATAATAAAGTGAGTACCAACAGGCCTGCTCCTTTAGTCCAATGCAGCAGGAGCCTGCAGTCATGAATAATATCCAGCTCAGTTAAGAGACAAGTGGAAGTTGTCCAGTGACTTTTCCCGTCCTTGTGGCAGATCATGTGGGATGTTTGTCACTTAAACCGATATCTCATATGTGGTCCCTCCGACGCCGGTTACCTTCTTCACCCCGCTCCCTGGTTTGGATGTGGTGTGATTAGCCAAGACTGGGCGAGAGGTGGATCTGATTAGACAGCCATCCGGAGGGGAGGAGCAGGACGTGGGGGGTGTGGGGGGTGTTAGGGATAAGGAGAGAGGGAGAGGCAGGTGAGTGGTTCTATTTCAAATATAAAAATAAAGCTCAAACAGTGTTTCTCTACACAAGATCTTGTAACACATTTGGTAACTACAATAAGTGAAGACAGAGAAAAGACACAAAAGGCTACAAGACAAAAACACAGCAGCATGGTCAGACAACTAAACCAGAAAGACTTGCACAGACACATCTCACTATTCAAACACTGAACAAGTACAAACTGACTGTAAGTAAAACATGGAGGAGGGAAAAGGAAGACTCACACAGATCATGGAAGAAGAGGAGGGCTGACACAAACCAGGAAGGAAGAGGAGTAGGAAAAGGAGGAGGAGGAAGAAGAGTAGCAGGCTGACGGATCTGGCGACGGATCACTACTCACTGTGTAGCCTGTTGCCCTCCTCCCCCTCCCAGCACAGCGCCTCCTACAGCAGGCCGAGGCTTGTGCTGAGACCCTGCCTCCATATTGTAAGACAGGGACTTGCCTAGGGAGAGGCCGCGAGGAGGTGGGGAGACAGGGGGCTCTAGAGATCGAGCACCAGGGGAAGAGGATGAGGAGGAAGGGTTACGAGGGATACGAGAAGAGAAGTCTTGGTTATGCTGAAGCAGGTGATGGGTCTCAGGTGGCCCAACAGAGGAGGGAGGGGGAGGGCTGACTGCACGCAGGTAGGCCTTGTGGGGGGAGGAGAAAGTGGCAGAGCCCTGGAGCAGCTGCCCCTCCCTCTGCTGGGCAATCTGAGCTGAGAGGAAGGGCGACGTGTAACCCTGCAGCGGAGTACTGGGTGACACCACCTCAGTCTGGCCTGTTATAGTTGAAGAAGGAAATGGAGCATGGGGCTTGTGAGGCGACAGCTCATGGGCGGCTGACTCGAACTCTGGGCTCTCAGAGGGTGTCAGCAGGCTGTCGTAGGACAGGCTGCCATTCCGAGGCGTCTGATTGGCCAGGCTTTTGTAGCTGGTGTCTGTGGTCCCCTCTGATTGGAGCGTGGCCAGCGGGTTATGTGCAGTGTGTGCTGAGCGTAGGCTTGAGGAGTGTGAGCCGCCAGTGGACAGAACCAGAGAGGATGGGTAGGAGGTGTAGGAGCGCCCAGTCAGGGAGTAACCTGACATGCCCCCTGACACCCCACCAGCAGTCCCACCAGGGCCTCCGGGGCCCTCGCCCCTTTCCCCTCCCACTCTGCGCGCCCCTACACTTCCCCCCACCACTGTGGCCCCATCCAGGCTGCTCGGCTCTGACCGGTAGCTAGGCTGGCGGCTGGACTGCAGGATGGAAGGAGATGGAGAGTCAAGACTCTCTCCACGGATCATCTGAAGAGGAGAGAGGAGGAGAAACAGACCAAAGGGGAGAGGGTAAGGAAAAGTGTGATGAAGATGAAGGCAGGAGTAAAGAGGGGAGGGAGAGAAATGGAAATTACCACCTTACCGTGGAAATAGAAAGCAGAGCATAGAGAGCAATTTTGTACAGATTCTAACAGAAAAAAACAAAACAAAAAAACAAAAAGAGTGGCAGGGAGAACTGGATGCTTGGCCAGTGCTCTACTCCATCATCACACTACTGGATTGGGAACATTGATTTGAACAAGCACTATCACTGCATATCAAAGACTGTGTGCGTCAACACATAAATGGAAATATAAAAACATACAGAACATGAAGTGCACACTGCAGTCAATGCAGTCTCAGGGGAAAAGGACAGATCCATTCAAACACACAGACAGCCAAGGGGATACAGATACACACACACACACACACACGCACACACACACACACACACACGCACGTACTGAGACTTACTGATCAACCGATGGCCACTGAATGATTAATTTTAAAGTAAAAACAAAAAAAGAGGATCACATATTAACCATTGAAGAATTTAAAGGGCGAGGGCACATAAGCCACCAGCGCGTTCCTCGTTTCATGCATTAAGGTTAAGCACATTTGTGTGTTTTTCCTCAATAACATATGTAATCATTAACAAAGCTGTGTGCATTTTATGAAGGCTTTTTGATTTGATCGTGTCTGTGTTTTAAATGTGATAACTCCACTCCCAGAGAATTGTTCCTCTTCTATAAAATATACATATATAGTTATGTAAATAGAATACAAGGAGTACTTCGAGGTGACTGTAAGGTGAGATCTACCTTGTTGGGATGTGTGAGAGCAGTGTGGTTTCTTCCTGGGCTGTTGTAGGCAGGCCGATACTTATACATTGATGGCGTAGGTGGAGCTTCAGTCAGCAAGCTGCTCTCTGAGTGACAAGACACCAAAAGTGACATTTGAGCAAGGTGTGTTTATGATAAGAAAACAAATATTCATCTGTTTACACAAGAGGTAGGAACTCTCTGCATATCAAGTGGTGAACTAGGTTCAGTTATGCATTTGTATGTGCATCCCACCCTCTGTGTCAGCACGGGGGAGGCCAGGGTAACGAAGCTCTGGCTTTGGAGGAGGCGGCGCTTCTGCATCTGCTGACTGACTCTCCATCTGATCTAGACTGCTCTTGGACTGTAAAAAGGCACACAGAAAAGTTTGCAGACATGCAACATTAGGGTGTTACCTGACAACAGGCTTAAAACAATAAAAAAACATTCAGTGAAATCAGTGGTTGGATTGTCTGGCACAAAGAGCTACATATTAGTCTTGTCATATTAGTCTTGTTTCATAAATTACTCTTCAGGAGAATTTCAGGATCCTGTGGAAGCGGGGGGAAAAGAAAGGAAAAAAATGCAAACAAATAAAAAGAAAATTACAATTAAAATACAATAAAATACAATTGTATTGCGCTTGAAAGTCAGCATTTGTTATGAACACCTTTATTCTTCAACTCAGTCTGAACTCTTTTCTGCCATTTGCTTGTAATTTCTCCAAGTAGTCCTCAGGAATAGTTACCAGGGCTTCTTGACGGATGTCAAAAGCCCTTCTTTGGATGTTGGCTACCTTCATTGTGTTCTCTGTCAAGGTGATCCCACACCGCTTCAATAATGTTGGAGTCTGGGCTCTGAGAAAGCCATTGCATGACTGGTAGTGTTCCATTGTGTGTTTTTCTTTCCAGGTATATTTTTACTGTGTTGGCAGTGTGTTTGGGATCATTGTCATGTTAAAAAATGAAACTGTTCCCAATCAGACACTTTTCAGATGGGATGTGTGAAAGTTAATAATTCCATCAATTTTAAAAAGATCCCCAACACCAATGGCTGAATTGCAGCCCCAAACTAATCTGACGACAATTTGAATGAAATGTTTCAAACTTAGATTCATCACTCCATAACACCTGTCACTACTGATTTTCACTCTAGTTCTTGTGTCATTTGTTTCCCTTCTTTAAAAATAGCTTCTTGACAGCCATTCTTCCACTGAGACCATTTCTGAGGAGGCTTCAGTGAACAGTAGATGGATCAACTGAAGGGCCAGCTGCATCTCTTAGGTTCTTTGTTGGGCCTTTATTAATTAAGGGCATGCCTTTCAGATACTGTTCATCTGCTGTAGATAGTTCGGATTTTTTTTAAATACCTGCCACTTCTTCCTTTATCCAGCACTTGTCGTTTCCGCAAAATTTTTAAAGGACACACTGTACACCAAGATATGCCACGTTCTCAGCTAATAGCTCTTTGGGAATCAACTTGTTGGTGCAAAAATACTATATTATGCCCATCAAACTGCTATCTTTGGCATTTTCACAGATTCAACTGAAGAAATTAGAACAATTTATGTGTTTTTACATTAGGCTGTTAGTCACAAAGGTCCTAAAGATACAATTTAAAATAGGCTGATAAGTCATCTGTTATGTGTAGAGACAACACTTGCGTGCCTTTTAATGCCTGAATAATTCAGGTGGCTTAACAAAAGAAAAGAAACAAAAAAACATTGCTCTGAAAATACTAAGAACTGGGCTGGAAATGATTGCAAAAGCAGCTATGTCCAAAGAAAAGCTCTGAAAGACTTTCAGAAAGCCTAGAAGGCTCAAGAGTAGGGGTGGGCGATATGGACCAAAAATAAATCACGATATTTTTTTAGCTGAATGGTGATATACAATATGTATATACAATATATTTTTTCTTCCTCAAAAGGTGTAAACAAAAAGGCACTTTTTGTTTTGTTTTTTCAATTCAGTTGTAGATGTACATGAGAAATTTCTCAAAAATAAAATATTGGCATGTTTAAATAATAATGCTTCTCAAATAAATTAATGTTCACAGCTCTGCTATTAAAACGTAAACAGAAAAGATACTGAGCAAAAACAACAAAAGGCTGACTTCTTTAAAAAACAGTCTGCAGTGAAGTAGACTTCTCCAAAGTACTTCCGCCTGTGTGTACTCCTGTACAGCCAGTACTCTGTGCAAACAACAAAACATTTAAACAGACTGAATGCACAAAATTCCTTCAGTCAGAAAGTTTCTCGCTAGCTCAGTAAATCCAGACATATGCACCGACTTATTACAGCAAGGGGCCCACCTGCTCAATGAGGCGCTATGTGTCCGCCGGCTGAATCATGAACACATTAAAAAGACTCACTTCCGTTATTAAGGTCATGTGACTTACGGTATAACCCACAGCCAGGTACACTTTGGGGGTCCAGGCGATGCCAAAGCGTAGGAACGGACGCAGTACAAAGACACAAAACACGGCAACAGCGGAGGATTTCAGGTTTCCAGAACTCTCCGAGCGCCTTTTTTTTTATTTATTTTTTTATAAATATTTGCAGGAAAAGCGCTGGGGGAGGGGGTCTGAAAAGCTGCTAAACCTAGCAACAACGTCACAAAGTTGGTAACGCTGCATGACCCATGTGAGCAAAGTCCGCTGCGTGGTGGGATGATGTAATTATGCCATGAAATTAGCATATCATGATATAATTTCTTTTCCCGGGCAAGATTTTTTACCGGTATTATCGTGAATGAGATAATATGGCCCACCCTTACTCAAGAGCACTTTAAAAATGATGAGAAAGTCTGGCTTCTTAGAAGCAAAATATAAAGAAATAAAGGGTATCTCAAGACTTTTGCACATTACTTTATCCTTGCACATGATTCCTAAAATAGACCTGTTATGCTAATTTTTCTAGGAAAAGCATAATAGGCTCTCTTAAACAGATGTTTTACCACTGCTGAACTGACTACAAGATTCAGTTTATATAATAAACTACTTGTCTTAAAAGCAGGACACAAATTAATTAATTCAAAGCTTTTGCTATATTATTGTTTTGAGCACTTTGGAGAACATACTCAGTGGATGCATAAGGGTAATAGAACCTTAACAGAAAATAAATAAGATAGAGAACGAGCGCACTACTATGATGTTACTGAAGCTCTACTAACAGTATGGTCTGAGGAACTACAACTGCTGTTATCATCCAGCAGCTGCAATACCAATATAAACTACATGAGCTGCCTGTTAACAACCAGAGTTTCTATAGTGCTGTTCACTTTGTAATATTTATATTTATAATTTGATGTTATGAAACATTTATTTGGGCCTGTGAGACCACAGTTGTAGTTTTTCATGTGTCTGTTGGTTTCACAAATACCCTCATAGACACAGAAAAGCTTGCATAAGCACCATATTTCTCTTCCCTAAAAGTCATCCCACAGTTGTAATACAGACACAGCATATCTGTGGAGCTGTTACATCCAGACTCACCCTAGTGCTATGCCGGTCATTCTGGATGCCGTTGTCCAGGACCTTGGCTTCTAGTTGTGCCTCAGTGAGAGCCGGTCTAAGAAAAGGTGGCTGTACGTCCACTGTCTGTCGGCTCCGCCAACGGCCCATGTATCTATAACATATACAAATATTTAAAATCATATAAGCCTCTGTTGACCAACATATAATCCACTCACACCAAAGGTCTGTATTATATATTCAATTACCTCAACAGACCAGTATGAACTATAAAAGAGTAGGCTGGAAAAGTGGAATGGGAGTGAGAGAAATGGAAACAAAGAGGTAGTGGAAAAAAAAATCACCGTAGAGCTGAATGTTAAACAGGGGAGTAAATAAATGAGTGCAGAGGAGAGAGACTGCTGACCTGGGGGCTTGGGAACTGCAGAGTACATTTGTAATATTTCTCAAGCAGCCGTTGGTGAAAGGGTTAACACCTCCCCGAAACTTCCCTGTCACCTACAGAGGGAGGGAGGGAGGGAGATAAAACAGTAACATACCTAACAAACCACCTATAGCAGTGCAAACCATGTCTGACTTAACCAAGTAATGCAGGTCAACATTTACACAACCAGCTCTGGTATGTACCTGTTCATTTGTGGTTCGACCACGAGCCACCAGCACTATGTGGAAGCCAGTCAGACCAGCGACTGGGACAAAAAATAGACCAGACACACACATTACAGCCATACTGGGGAGGGAGGAGGGGGGATGTCAAGGAAATCACATAAAAGGAAAAAAACAAAGCAAAACAAAACAAAACGAAAAGCAACAACATTGTGAAAAATACAGGAAACGCTAATCCAGAGATGTGTTTTGTGTTTGTGCTCCATTATATATGTTCTGCATTTTTATGACTGCAGTATGCCAAGTAAAGGATACGTAACAGCAGCATGTGGTGTGTCCAACTCCTGGCGGTGGTGCAGGACATAAACCAAGCCAAAGCCAAATACGTCCATGATGTGGGTGGTGAGAGAAAGTAAGAACAGGAAGAAATAGCGATAATTCCTCCGACCAATACAATTGTTCACCCAAGGACAATGGTGGTCAAAATCCTAAGAATAAATGAAAGGAATAACAGATATATCTGAGAGACAAATAATAAGGATACGCAACAACTGCAATACATCAAAATCATATGTCCACACAATTTCCACCTCCCACACTCACACATGGAAACTAAGAATAGAACAGATCTAGGCTATGTAGTCAAACCACACAGGAGTGCATTGAAGCTCACTATGAAATCAGGACTTTCTAATAACACTGAAAGACACACTATTAAGCTGGCATACACGTATAATTATGTACCTCCACACAGTTGTCACACACTGAGCAGTGTGAGCAGCGAGGTGGTCTGTAGAAACGGCACGTTGAGCACCACTTCATGCGCACCTGGATGCCCTTGATCTCCACTGTCTTATAGAGTGGAGCACGGAAATCGTCCTCTTTATCCTCATCCTCCTCTGCTGTAGACAAAAGACACACAATCTGAGACTACACTCCTATCATTAAAACCTAATAATCTTATCATAGGGTCTCCCTAAATTATATTATAGGTTGTGAGTATTCCAACAAATCATCTTATTTTCCATATACTTTAAAGCATTCCACATGCATTATTAGGGTGTGATGTTTGACTTTGCAGACACAAGTTTACCTCTGGGGAAGATTCCAGGGTCCATAAAAGTGGCCATGCAGAAGTTGGCGAGGGTGAAGAGGAAGATTACGGCATTATATATAGGAATGACAGAGGAGAAATACTCTGACAACCACGGGCACCTGGAGAGTGTTAAGAAGGATGGAAACAAAATTACAGTTACACAAGCTTGCACAAATTTCCACACTTGGTGGTAAGATGTGGAAGGGGAAAAAAAATAACCAAGTAACATTTCACACTTCATCATCAACTTCTTATAAGCGTATGTGCAAGCTAAGCAACTGCCCACAGAAGCTGTTCAATGGCAGAAATGGGAGACTGCTTGTGTTGGGGAGCTGATAGGTGTGACTGCAATAAACTGTGAGCAATCGTCAACAACAGAAACTTTCTCCATCCATCCATCTATCATTCCATTCGCTTCCGCTTATCTTTTTCAGGGTCGCGGGGGGGGGCTGGAGCCTATCACAGCTGACATAGGGTGAGAGGTCACCAGCCTGTCACAGGGCCACAGACAACCATTCACACTCTCATTCACACCTATGGGCAATTTAGATTGGCCAAGTAAATGCATGTCTTTGGACTGTGGGAGGAAACCGGAGTACCCGGGGAAAACCCACGCAGACATGGGGAGAACATGCAAACTCCACACAGTGCGAGAGAGGCCGGGCCAAGGTAGAATTGAACCCAGGACTTCCAAACTGTGAGGCAGCAGTGCTAACCACCGCGCCACCGTGCTGCCCCAGAAACTTTCTCTGAATGAATAAATAGAAACACTACATTTTCACACTGAACATAATGCATATAAATATTTACACATCCTTTAAGCAAACACTCATGTCCATGTCCACACAGACAAGTGCATGTACAAACATGTAGACTCTTTAAAAAAACCATGTCTGATATGAAACAAATCACGAAACACTCACGTGAAGCAGAAGAAGAGCGTTGTGGCTCCAACAAGGAAGGTGGTGGCTGCAGACACTGGGACATACCGGCTGGGTCGAAAAGGGCGGGGAGGAGCAGAAGCAACGCCGCCTACTCCTCCCCCAACCCCCCCACTGCTGAAGCCAGGCATCAGAGACAGAGAGAGGGTGGAGGAAGACAGAGAGGCAGGTAGCTATCTACTGTCTACCTGCTGTAATGGGGTGATTTTCAGGTCAGAATGGCGAATATGGTATTCGACTGGGAGGAGGGGCCATAGAGACAGACTGGAAAATCAATCCAAACCTATGAAAAGCAGCAACTGAAGGAAAACACGGGAGATTTTCTGGGCCCAGACACTAAATGGCTCCCAGCACTGATATAATTACTAAAAAACTAATTCTTTTTTATTTTATATTGTTGCATAGCAGCATACAAACTGCTATGTGTACAGCCTGTTGTAAATATGTGTGTGCATAATCTTAGAAAAGCAAAACTATATAAGAGCAGTGTGATACAAAAATATGTGTAGGTAATTCATAAATATTTTTGTATGGCTTTAATGGAACTGTATTTGGTGCAACAATATAAATAAATCTAATCTTCTAGTGCTACTTCCTGGCACCAGTGTAACCGTAACGCTGCTGTGCATATACACAAAAGAATCAGCATTCATGCACACAACACTGGAGCAGCCTGACACTCAGTGTTTACATTAATGCTCCATCACTGTGCTTCAGTTTTAATTATCCCACTGAGAGAAAATGAAAAGACCAGACAAAATAAAGAGGTAAGAGGTAGTGGGTGTACAGCCAACAGGCCGAGAGCAGAAGCACATGGAGGAGAACAGGCAGAGGATTGAGTGCAGCAGCTGCTGATGACTTCTGTGATCGTCCCAAGAAGGCTTATTTAGGCACTGGGTGGGTGGAAGAAACTGAGGATAGTGGAGAGTTCCAGCATTTCAAACTTAGTCCACAAGGGAACACAACTAAACAAACAAGTTCACTTTTAAACCAGTTGTGGGAAGCAGCTTAATGTCAAATTTAAGTCCGGCTGGAATTTGACATTAAGC
>VUQK01011716.1:0-13281 GCA_015106715.1 Bujurquina vittata
CAACTCCTCAAACATGGTTGAAAGCCTGGCAAAGAAAAAAAAGAGGAAAAAAAAAGAAAAAGGAAAAAAAAAAAAAAAAAAGGGGAAGGAAACAGCAACAGTAGGAGAGACAAAGACATAGTGGAAGAGACAGAAACAATAAACGCTGAATCTTACATCTTGTCCTCCAAGCAGATTTTGGGACCAATGACGTTAGCAGCACCAGACACCAGACGGAAAGCCAGATGCTTTGGGGGACAAGGGGCTGAAAGTCCACATTTATATCTTCGTGGCCGGGGTTCTGTTAGAATAAACGTTAGGTAGTGGTGATAAAAAGGAAGAAAAGCATGATGCAATTTTGTGGCGATATTACTTTATGAGTAAAGTTATGCCCCAGTACCTGGGGTTGGTTCTTCACTTGTACCTGAAAAAAGCAAACACATTCCCTAATCAAGCTTACTTGATTATAATTTAATTGGTTCATTTTATTCATAGACAAACATGCATCAACTTGAGAACAATACATATAACTTATCTGTAGACTCACTTCAAATGTTTACAAACACTTTGTGAACAAAGTGGCAAAAATATTTAAAAAATACTGATTACAGCTTAACAGCTTGTTTTGCCCAATTAGCAATACAGTTAAATGCTTCCAGCACTATTCATCTTACCACTGAAGAAATGTAGCATAGATAAACCACTCTCCCCTCCAAATAAGGTGTTTGCTAGCAGCCAGGTGAGACCCACCAGCAGCACCACAGCCACAGCTCGCAGGGGGGCTGTCAGAATAATCAGGACACATCAGTTCAGGCCAGAAAACACGTGTTTACGAACAGACCAACAAGCTCCTACTGAAAATACCAACCCACCTGTTAATCTCATGCTTCACTGTTTCACAGACCTGGGCAGAAGAGAAATAGCTACATTAGAGTTGTATAAGTAGTTTATACACAGGGGACTTTTTGGTAACACGTTATTATTTAAAATACGTTTCCAATATTCAGATAAATATTATACGTTTTTTTTCTCTTTATATAAGTTTAAAAGCTGCTACAACTTTTTTTTTAAAGAACACGCGTGA
Organism: Bujurquina vittata; assembly: GCA_015106715.1. Classification (NCBI taxonomy): domain Eukaryota; kingdom Metazoa; phylum Chordata; class Actinopteri; order Cichliformes; family Cichlidae; genus Bujurquina; species Bujurquina vittata. The sequence continues at coordinate 1,064 of VUQK01011716.1, forward strand.
ATAAAACATTTAATTGTTTTAAATAATTTAAGCGGATTTCACTGAAAGTCTGTGTGATGCATCTCTCTCTAGATTTATTATTATTTTTTATTTATTAATTTCTTTTTAGTGGCCCTGCAAAATGGCTCTGCATAGATGACGTTTAAAGGTTATAACATGAACCCAAACAATCCGCAAATACAAGCCAAGAATGAAGCCTAAACGATATTTCTACTACAATTAGCAGAGCTTACCTGCTTGCTTGAACAAGCGAGTCTCGCCTTGTCTTGTCGACTTGGCTCGGCGATAACACACAGGAGTAACGAGGAGCTGTTGCTCTCGTCACCCAGGACTTTTTGTTATTTCTTGCGCTGTTTCCTCATTAAGTCGGCCCTAATATAAATACGCTTTCAGTAAGAAGACGGGCTAAAGCTAGTGTCCTATTTCAACGAAAATCGAAAAAAGGAATAGTTTAATTTAACCCATTTATCTTCCGGATATAACCTACAGCCAACCCTGAACCTTTCTACGGACCTCAACCCATGAGCACGGAGTCTGCGCGAAGTGGGTCACGTGACCAAAATGTATTTTAAATATTTATATAAAATTATTTTTTAGGATTATTTTTCTTAAACTCGTATAAATGTATTCCAATTACAATATATGGAAATAGCTACTCTTACTAAAAAAGGAGCAACTATGCTGTCACATCCGCATATCTGCTTGTGAACACGCGACTAGCGCTTCAAAATCAAGATGGCTGCCCGCAGTGCCGCGCTCTCCGCGTCCAAAATAATAAATCCTTTTTGGGTTGGACGCCCTGGAAGCACTGTTAAGGTAAGACGAGTCAAACTGTCCTTGTTTATCTCGCTCCTGCATTTTGTTGCGTAGCTCTAATTTAAACTCCGGTAATTTATCTAAACAAAAGGTCGTGTTGTTAATATCGGGTAAAAGCTGAAGCAGAGCTAGCAGACTTTTCCACGTCTGTGGGTGGTGACAGGTTTTGCAGTCTCTGTCGACTTCATTCACTCACAAACACGCTCCATGCTTTTTTCCACGCTCCAAACCATATGTCCATGCTTTTTTTCAGGTATTTGGAACAACTCTGACCAGTCACCGGAATAAGACCTTGCTTACTGTGAGTGAATCAGATCGTTTGTTGTTTATGTTTGTGCTATAAAAATATCTGTTGTTCAGCAGTCTTTACTTCCAAGCTGTATGGCATTGGATTAAACTATTGAAGTGGATGTCTTTTTCAGTATAATGTTCAGTATATACACAATATTGCCAAAAGTATTCACTGACCTAGGGCTGGGTCATATTATATAATTCACGATAATACCGGTGAAAAAAAAAAAATCTTGCCTGATATAATAAATTATATCATGGTATGCTAATTTCATGGCGTAAATACGTCACCCCACCACGCAGCGGATGATGCGCATTTGTTGCTAGGCTTTTTCCGACTAGCAACAAATGTAGCTAGTTTTTCCAGTGACGTCAGAGACTTCTAAAACCTGAACTCCTCCGCTGTTGCCATGTTATGCTTTGGCGTCGCTCGGACCACCAAGAGTACCTGGCTGTTGGATTGTACCGTAAATCACATGACCTTAATAACGGAAGTGAGTCTTTTTCATGTGTTCGTGATGCAGCTGGCGGCTGTATTGAGCAGGTGGACCTGTTGCTGTAATAAGTCTCTGCACATCTCTATGAATTAACTGAGCTAGCGAGAAACTTTCTGACTGAAGGATGGAATTTTGTTCATTGAGTCTGTTTACATGTTTTGTTATTTGCACAGAGTATGCTGTACAGGAGTACACAGGAGGGAGTACTTTTGTTGAAGTCTACTTCACTGCAAACTATTTTTTAAAGAATAAATCAGCCTTTTGCCGTTTTTGCTCAGTATCTTTTCTGTATAAAATTTGAATAAAGCTGTGAGTGTTTTGTTATGCTGGAAAAAAGCATTAATGTATTTGAGAAGGATTATTATTTAAATAGAATAGAATGCCTTTATTGTCACAATACAGGATGCATAATCCTGTATAGTGGCATTCTAAATATGCCAATAGTTTATTTTTGAGCAATTTCTCATGTAAATGCCCGTGTGACTGAAGCCCAGCACTACACTGACCCATCTAAATAACCGAATTCAGGTGTTCCGATCACTTTCATGCCCACAGGTGTATAAAAGCAAGCACCTAGGCATGCAGATCATACAAGCATTTGTAGAAGAATGGGTCACTCTCAGGAGTTCAGTGAATCCCACTGTGGTACCAAGATAGGATGCCACCTGTGCAACAACTCCAGTCGTGAAACTTCCTCACTATTAAATATTCCAGACAGCTGTTAGTGGTATTATAACAAAGTGAAGCGAAATCACACAGCAGGGTCAGCGGATGCTGAGGTGCATAGTGTGCAGAGGTCTTCAACTTTCTGTAGAATCAATTGCTACATACCTCCTAACCTCATCTGGCCTGAAGATTAGCTCAAGAACAGTGCATAGAAAGCTTCATTGAATGGATTTCCATGGCTGAGCAGCTGCATCCAAGCCTTACATCACTAAGTGGTTGGATGCAGGGGTGTAAAGCACACTGCAACTGGAGTCTAGAGCAATGGAGTGTTCTCTGGAGTTACAAATCACGCCTCTCCATTTGGCAGTCCGATGGATGTGTCTTGGCACAATGCAATCAAACAAGTGTAAAGCTTGGTGGTGGGGGGATTATGTTCTGGGGTTGTTTTTCAGGAGTTAGGCTTGGTCCCTTAGTTCTAGTGAAAGGAACCCTCAATGCTACAGGCATACCAAGATATTTTGGACAATTTCATGCTCCCAACTTTGTGGGAAAGGTTTGGGGATTGCCCCTTCCTCTTTGGACATGACTGCACCAGTGCACAAGGTCTATAGAGACATGAATGAGCAAGTTTGGTGTGGAAGAACTTGACTGGCCTGCACAGAGTCCTGACCTCAACTTGATAGAACACCTTTGGGTGTATTAGAGTGGAGACTGTGAGTCAGGCCTTCTAATCTAACATCAGTGTCTGACCTCACAAATGTGCTTCTGTAGGAATGGTCAAAACCTTGGATTAAACATGCTCCTAAACCTTGTGGAAAGCCTTCCCAGAAGAGTTGAAGCTGCAAAGGGTGGGCCAATGTCATATTAAACCCTATATATTAAGAATGGGATGTTCAATTACAAATGTGTGTGAAGGCAGATGAGCAAACACTTTTGGCAATATAGTGCATCTGCTTTTTCCACTCATTTTTAGGTCAAGGTTATGACATAATTGTGTTTGCCACTGTTTGCACAAAACCTGTTCTTCTGAGCAGATGTCAAACTGACTCTTGTCATTCTGCTTTCCTCTGTCCATCTTCAACAACAGGGAGAAAACATTGTAAGTAACGGACTCATCATACAATTCACTGCATCATTTTTTTTAAACAAGAATATTTTGTAAAATGAAGTTGTGATATAGAAAAGAGATGTGCAATGCCAAGAAAAGCACTAGCATTACCAAAATTATAATGGTTTTTAAAAATTTCACTTTAATTTCATGGAAGCTCATTAAGTTATTTTCAACTGGAATTACTGTCTTGATTTACAATAATAAACTAATTGCATCATTGGATATATTTATAGATTTCTCAAACCTAAAAAACAGTATTATTTGCCCAATAATACCCTCACAAACCTACTTATTTGTTGCTTTGGACCTGTACTGGTTGGTTTTAGGCCCTTGATTTGTAAACTGCATTGTCAGCATTTTCCACATATTCTACTATTATTTTTATGACAGCATGGTCACATCTGTGAAGTCAAATATTTCATGAAATTGTCGATCCACAACAGTGACCATTACTATACCTTATCTATTTGTCATTAAGCCATTGGTAATGTAGAGAGAAGCTGATATAAAATACCAAAACTACCGAATGCAATGTATACCTTATTTTGATGAAGTCCATGTTTATCTTTTAGACTTACTGGGAATGCTAAACTTTTTTTTTTTTTGCGTATAATATATGTATGATCTGTATTAAAGAAAGGGGTCAAACCTCCATTGTTCTGTTTGTTGATGTTAATAATTTGTTAAATTCCAATCTTCTAGCCCCCTCCTGCAAAGTATGGAGGCAGACACACTGTGACCCTTATACCTGGTGATGGAATCGGTCCAGAGCTTCTCAGTCATGTCCGAGAGGTTTTCAGGTTGGTTTGATCTAATCTCATTTATGTTTAGAAAGCGTCATCTACAGACGTGTGCGAATTACCTCATTGTGTGGTTTGTAAACATTGTACTGTAGATTCAGCTGTGTGCCAGTTGACTTTGAGGTGGTGAATGTCAACTCTGCTTTGGAGACCGAGGATGATATAAATGATGCCATCACTGCCATCCGGCGTAATGGAGTTGCCCTTAAGGGTAAGCAAACCAGTCTTCTCTGTTGTGTCCAAGTCAAAGTATGAAAGCATGAAAAACAGCATAGTTGTAAGTAGTGTGCAATTTATAATAATACCATTAAACTAAAGTAACTGAAGCTGCTTAACTCTTTTGATAGGTAACATAGAAACCAAACATACTATGCCACCGTCTGTCAAATCCAGAAACAATCTGCTGCGGTAGGTTTAGATGAGATTTATTTATTTATTTATTTATTTTCCTTGGTAAAGGTTCTTTGTTTTTTGCCAAATAGTCTCATTTATTCCATAATTTGGTCCTTTGTGTGTACTAACAGCACAGGTTTAGACCTGTACGCCAACGTGATGCACTGTCAGTCCCTCCCCGGGGTCCAGACTCGCCACAAGAACATTGACATCATGATCATCAGGGAGAACACAGAAGGAGAGTACAGCAGTCTGGAGCATGAGGTCAGACACGAGAAAACACAATCAATACTGTCTGCTGATATAGATGTTTCTATTTATTTTATGAGATGGGAGTTGGATACTATCTATACATCATTATTTGCCAAGTAAAATAATTGTGCGAAACCTTTTGATGTGGTGGTGATGAGAAACTTTAATATTGACATTATTAAGCAGAAAGCAATAGCTATTCCTTAAATATGATTATCCAAAAATAAAATAAAATTAATCACTTAGTACTCATTGTAGATCTTTCTATTAGTTCCCATTTTTTGTTCTAAGTTTGACAATGAGTGTCATTGTTTAGTACTACATTGAAGTAAAGTGAATACTCTAGGATCCCTCTAAGATTTTATTGAGCTTTCAAGTCAAATTTAAACTCGCGTTATTGTCTTCTTGTTCTCCTTTTAGAGTGTATCAGGGGTAGTGGAGAGTCTAAAGATTATCACCAGGAATAATTCTCTCAGGATTGCTGATTATGCCTTCAAGCTGGCCAGGGAGAGGGGTCGCCGCAGGGTCACTGCCGTACACAAGGCTAACATCATGTAAGTTACTTTGTGGAAATATAACCTGTCAGAGAGTTTTGGCCTTCTGAGTATTACTTACTTTGAGCTTCTTAGTACTGGAAATGTTTCAGCATTTCTGTTTCAACAGGAAGCTCGGTGATGGCTTGTTCCTGCAGTGTTGCAAAGAAGTGGCTTCTGGTTATCCGGATATCACGTTCGACAGCATGATTGTGGACAATACCACAATGCAGGTAACAGATGATGACATTTTAGGGAATCCAGGGGATGTTGAGAAATGTTCTTGGATCTAATTTTTCACTTAACACCGTTTGTGTTGTTTAGCTGGTCTCCAAACCACAGCAGTTTGATGTGATGGTCATGCCTAATCTGTATGGGAATGTGGTAAGCAACGTGTGTGCAGGCCTGGTGGGAGGACCTGGCCTCGTGCCTGGAGCCAATTATGGTCGTGACTATGCTGTCTTTGAAACGGTGAGTGTTGGAAGCTTGAACAGGCGTATAGGACACCGTTCCCTCAGATCTTTGCAGGATGGAAAATACATGAATTGTTTCTGTCTGGTATATTAATCAAAGTTTCCCCGTTTTTCCTCTTCTACTGGATTTCAGGCCACGAGGAACACAGGAAAAAGTATTGCAGACAAAAACATTGCAAACCCAACTGCAATGCTGCTAGCTAGCTGCATGATGCTGGACCACCTTAAGTAAGTTTTTCTGGATAAAACACTTAAAGTACTTCCTCACATCTTTCTTTTTTATCTGAAATGTATTGGTGTGACTGTATTACATTTAAGTAATATTTTCTTCTTTATGTCTCCAGGCTTAAAGATTATGCGACTTTTATCCGGAATGCAATCCTCACCACAATGAACGAAACCAGGGTGAGCATTTTTCACTGATGGGTTCCTCACCTGTCTTGCTGCCATAACGCACACAGGCCATTGAGTGACATAGGATTTAACGTCCCGGTAGCAGGTCTGGCATGCTTCTTAGAAGGCATCACAATACATTCGCACCAAGCAGCATTTTGTCCTATTTCATAAACCTCTTGTTCAGTTCTACACTGTATGGGATCTGATTTTAGATTATTGTGCTTTGGCCTTAATTGTGGTTCTTGAGTACGTTCCAAAACCTGATCTGCCTATCATGTGCAGCATCAGACTAGTTACTGTGGGAACCTGATAACAATTTACAGGCACTTAGAAAACACAAAGCAGCTATCCAAATACTTCATGTGGCACAAAACACATTCCACATGTTACAGTTTTATAGCCTATGTCCATGCATTTAATTCTAATTTTATAATTTTGTTAGCACCCTGTTCTTTTGTTTGTTGTACTTTATGTATGATTGTTTTTTTTTTGTTTTTTTAATTTAAATTTTCAGTTGCACACAGCAGATCTCGGGGGTCAGGGAACCACATCAGAGGTGGTCCAGTCTGTCATGAGGGTCATCCAGAGTAAAGGACAGCTCACTGCTGAGCTCTAAGCATCACTGGGAAGGTTCAAGTACCCACATTCATCAGGTGGTGTGACATTAAACAGGTGTACGTGCTGAGAGAGGGTGTCCATGTTTCTTTGTTTCCATAGCATCTGGTTTCACACAGCTTACTGTCCTGTTCATTATACAAATGACCCTTTATGTTCTCCTGTAGGTTTCACATGGGATTAATAACCTGTTTTTCTTTTGATAAAATTCCATTATTACTCCCTGTGACTGATCCTGCTACAATTATCGGTCTTACTGCAGGAGTTCTCAAGGTTCATTCAGTTGAAAATCGGTTTCCTTAGATTTAGATTTATATGAAACATGAAAAGGCCTCTTTTTACAGTGTGTCTACCACTAATATATTGATCATAGATATTTTAAATATGCAAGTATAGGCATTCATTTTCTACTGTACATTCTGCAGTCTGGATTGTTTATTTGTCAGTTTTTGATTATGTCACCGCTTTTAAATCAACCAAAATATGCTAAATGATTTTTCTGTACTGTAACTTTGAATGCCAAGTGCCGATTATGTACTGTTACATCTTTAATGTTCATATCACAGCAACTATACTTAAAAAATGTGACGCTATAAAGGTTATAGCTGTATCTCATCAGCAGAGGTGTACATCAAGTTACCACTACCAAACATGAAATCTATTGCATGTGCTATAATGATTTTTTTTTGTGTGTCTAACCATGGATTATCTCACAATATTATTTTGTTGTCTTCAGGTCTGTCTGGACAAATAGACCTGAAGACAACACACCTGATATGAAAATAATGGTTTGCATGTGGGTGAGCATAACATGTTATCAATAAAGAAACAAATTGTCTTAATGTTATCTTTTGTTTGAACAGAGTTTGAATTTGCAGCAAATTGAATCTATATCTTGAGCACTGTCGAGACTTTGGATGCATGTGGACAACATAACTGTTTTACTTTTGAAGCTTTGCTGAAATTAATTTGATAGAAACATACAGAGAGAGCTTCCAGATTATTAGATGCACCTAGTTAAAATTAAGGTGGTCCATTGAACTGGTCCTCAGTCCTGCAACACATTGTTTTTTCGTCCATGTTCATATTCTTTTGAAACCATTTTAGAAATGTCAACTCAACTGTATTGTCTTTGGAGACTTTAGTTTGTGACTATATAACTGTACTGCTTTATGCTGACAAGTCCTACTGACTGTTCTAGTAACCCACATTTGTTTTTGCTAGCTGTATCTAATAAACTGACAACTGAATGTACAGATCCTTGCAAAAAGAGGAGGTCTTGTTAGCTTGACGCTGTATTTCTGAAGATCTCTGTTCTGGCCTCTTGCTGGGGATAAAGATTAGTAAGTAACAGAAAGCTCACTGATCTTTCTGTTTGTTTTACAATTTCACGCTCCATCAACATCTTAAACCTCACATGGCATGTTGCTGTTTTATATGTCATCACTAGGTGGCAACACAACATTCTGTAGCTGCCACTCAAATACTCATAGCTGCAGGGATGCACTGATCTGACAAAATGCAGAATACACAATGTGCTCTTTCTCTATCACTGTTTTTGACTACATTGCGTAAACACAGTAGGGGAATCATGGATGCAAGAATGTCTGGCAGGAAGACTGCTGGATATAAATGGGAACATTAAGATAGTTCTTGTGCTTTTTATGTGAATTCTAGGAATTGCATTCTTGGCCTTAGACCACGTGTTACTAGAAAAAATTAAAGGATTTTGGCTTTACTGTCATCACCTCTTAAATGTTCTCATGTTGCTCGAAACCAAACCATTTATTGTAGTCTCGTGGTAAAACCAAACCGTTCGTCACTGATCATTGAGATACATTGCCCAGTCCTGTGAGGCGGCAGGAAGATGGATCGATGCAATTCTGGAACGTCATGGAGCACTGGATGCCTGCTTATAAAATACAGATTGTTGCAGTTTACCTTTCTATCTTGAATAAGGCCTGCAGTCATAGGGTCACATCCCAATGTAATGATACTAGACAGTTTATCATAAGTGCAGTTGTGTTGGAAAATTACAAGCTGTTCTCCCTGCGTGTACATTTGCATACTGAGCAGAAAAATCCTTTGTGATGGGGCATGTCCTTTTTTAGATTTTCTTGTCACAGGGAATCAACGTGTAGTGTTTGAAATGTGCTGCATATAGTTAAGCTTCTGCCAGCTGGCTTTTCAGGTCTTTTGCGTCGTCTTTGTTCTCGTCAGTTATTCACTACATGGAGATGATTGACAGATTTGTACATGTGCTGTTTTGTTTGGATTCACTCTTACTTGTACTTTCTGTTGGAGGTTTCCTATTTTGGATCAGCTTAATTTTTTTTGTTTTTGGAATGGTCTTTCTCTCGGACTGTTTTCCTCACTACACCTCCCATCACTATTCATCACTATATGTGTATGTATATGTATATATAATATATTAGACACACTCCCTCTTATCACCACCTCACCTTTTCTGAGCGGCTCCTCTCTGCACCTCCACTGGAGCCAAAGCCATTAGGCAAATGCTTTGGTGTTTTGAGAGAGAGGGAGATGTTGAAACAAACCACTGGACATTTGACCTTTATGGGCTACTATTCAGTCCTTGTAGGAAATCTCTATAAAAGCTGCACTGTAGGTTTTTACTGCAAAAGCTGAATATAAAAGGTTGATGCAACCATATTATGGAAAGATATCCATGACCCTCAGTGCTTTAATGTTAACTTGTCATTCAAATAGTTTATTTTTTTGGTGCCCAGGTTTACAGTTATCAGTCTCTGATGTACGAGGAATTGATTTTTCAATAATCACATTTGAAAAATTTAACATAATCTTTTCTGTGCTCAAACTTTGCCCCTGGTCATAAATAATCTACAGATTTCAAAACGGTTTCAGTGCAAACATTCAAATGAAATTATCCAGTGGCGCTGCAGTGTCAGCCTAACTTTTGATGTTGTGAGCACAACAAATAAAATCTGAGCAACTTCCTTTGTATAATATACTAAAAAAAAACGGCACTGGACACATCAACCAAAACCACATGCAAAGTAAGATTTGAATTAGATTTAGAATAATTTTTCATACTTAAAATGTTCCACATGTATTCATGTGCTTGTTTATTGGTTAAAACTCAAATATTCCAGTATAACTCATAAACATAATACAGTTTTTATTTAAATTTTTTTAGAAAGGTGCTAAATTAACTTACGGAGCATGGTGTTTTAAGTACTTTTAAGCAGTATTGCATAACGCAAAGCAGCATTACTATGAAGTGTCCTTCGTGATGATCTAGATCGCATTAGTTTGTTTTCCTGCTAAGCTGGGGAATGAAAAGAGAATGCACTCCGTGCATTTCTACAACAGTGGCCACAATAATATGGGAGGTTTTGCTAATCATATTTTCTAATTATTCTGAACAATTGTGCAGACCATGTTTTATCTTTCTATCAGTCACTAAACCTCCGGCTGCTGGCTGGTTAACCAGCTCATGATAATTTTTCTCCTGTGCCTTCATCTCCCCTTTTCTTCTCCTTCACTGCTTTCTTTTTTGTCTGTGTTTGAAATACCGTGTTTAATATCTTTCATCCAACTCTCTAAGATGCATGTTAATCTGAAAAGTTGAGTTAAACCATGTGATATGACGTTGGCCCTAAAACATGTGTGTTTCGCCTGTTGGCCGTGATACTATCCTAGCTTGTTTCAGATCATTTCCAGAGAGCTTAATGTGTTTTTCTCTCCCCTCCCCTCCCCTCCCCAGCCACTGTCCACAGATAAACAAACACAGTTTTCATCACTTCATACCATAGTTACTGACTTACAATAATTATCTGGCATCTTAATCCATATTTGCCACCTGCCTAAACATAACCTAAGCTAACCCAATCCATTATCTTACTTAACTGTGCGCCAAGATTTTGTAGTTTTTGCCTGCTTTTTGTTTCCAAAAGTTTACGTACACACACACACATACTGTGGTATTAGTATAATCCAAGATCCACAACATCATTTCCATTACATATGAACATGCTCTCTCCCCCTCTGTCATGTTGGTCAACTCTGCTACGCTTTGCAGTGAAGGTGATCGCAATCATTCAACTTGCCTCTGATCGGCCACCGCTGAGAACAGCTGCATCTAGTCAGCCAGCTCTGTTCTCTGTTAATGGGACTTTTTTCCCCTCATCAGCTATGGCTTAGCTACATTAAGCTACGTCAGAGGTCAGCTATTCTCTATTTCTTTGGCCTGTCTTTGGGTGTGTGTGTGTGTGTTTTGGTCCCTCCTGCCTTTCTTGTCTCAGAGACTTCCAGTGTCTTTCTTATCAGCCACATCTGCAATCAGAGAAAAATGAAGTATGGGTAGTTGTGGTGATTCCTGCTTGGAAGAAATACAGTTTGATAATGAGGGCATTTACTGTGTAGTTTCATCTTTTTTTTCTTTCATAATGAAAAAAGGCAAATAAATCATCCAAATCTGACTTATCTTGTTATCAGGAGTTTGTTTTAACATCAGCAAAATGCCACTGAGTGAGCTCATAAGATGCTTATCACTGCAGCTCTGCAGGTGATTCCCACTGACTGGGTTTCTCCACTTTGTCTTATTCATGCCTAGCTGAAGAATCTGCATCTATATAAAGTTTTACAGCCTTGTGTGATGACTTCTTCAAGTCAGCAGTGTGCTTGAACATAGGTCATTGAGTTAGACGGTCCTGCAGATTTGACGAAGGTGGCCACCCTGACACCACTCTAAACACTACAGATACCATTCTGAGCTCATAGTCAAACCATAGTTACTTGCAGTAGTTGAAGAAAAGCACACATGCTTATGTTATGAAACTCTAGGGCTTTTTCCATGTAGAAAATTTCTAAGCTGTAATGCTTTTTGTTTCATTCCCTGGGAGGAAATCAAGACCCCTAGCATAACCGTATCTCAGTGGATGTGCATACTGGTATGTTCAGTGTCTGATTTTATGTATGTTTATATATGCACATCTGCATATGTTTTTATTGCAATTGTAACCTTTGGTCCAACCAGAGAAAGTAATTCCACTCACGCTACACCATCCAGCCCTTTAACACTGCCCTTCGCTAGTATTGTGACCCAACCTCAGCGGTCCACTGTGGTTGCACTTTGCATGGAGGAGTGTCAGCATGGGGTGCTTTTTTGAATTGTTTCTGAATAAAATCCTGATGTCTTGCTCACTTTTCCTGTACCTCACGCATTGCTTTCCCCTCTCCCGCTGAAAAACTTGGCAAAATGAGTGTGATGAGCGCCTGGGAGCCATTTCTGTTTGGTTTTATGTTCATGATAAATTTTTTTGGCTCGTTTTCCTAGCTGGCTTTTTTTTTTTTTTGAGAAGATTGAATTTTTGTTTTTCATCAGAGAGAAG
>VUQK01011718.1:0-16100 GCA_015106715.1 Bujurquina vittata
AACGGTTCTTTTTTTATTTTGGCTTGTTGAGTGGATGTCCGCCCTGCCAGTTTGCTTAGCCGTGATAATGGGGTAGCATTCGCGTCACTTAACTCCACCACACTGTTCTTACCTAGCTAACCTGCACGGTGCATATGGACAAGGCACGTACACACAATAGGATGCGATGATTGGCTGCATAAGTGAACCGTATCGTATCATTGGCTTAACACCTGACACTCACTGACTTAAACTACAAAATGGTACGGAAAGAATTTTTATTGATCTAATTAGTTTACGGTTCACGTTGGATTCAATTTTTTGCACTGCATAGATTTTCTTGTGCGCTGAGAATGTGTGAGCAGTGCGCGATTGCGCAAGCGCGCAGCTTAGAGGGAACATTGTCTGCCACACTTCAGGAAAAAAAAGATACCAACAGTATCTGAGAGAATTTTGTACTACTAATATATTAGATCTGGAATATACCACTAGATTAATTGTGAGACTCACAAAAATCCAAATTAAAGCTATGACAAACACACTGTGACAGTTTATAGCCAGAGAAACTCAGTGTGGTCGGAGTCTGATGTGGACAAAAGTGTCCAGCGACCAGCTGTCATCAGATTCTCATTCTGATAAAATCAAACTATACAACGTGCCTTTTTTAAAAGCTGAACCATACGCTCTTTAAAAAACTCAGAAGAACAAATCCACACTATCACAACTCTCTCTCTTACATCTGTTGCACCTCCATCTGGTCTCCACGGTAACAAGATCGAAGGATGGTCTGCTGCTCGGCGTCCCACAAGTGGTCCTTTAGGAAACTGCCTGCCTTCACCGCTCTCTCCACCAAGTCCATGTCCCCCAGCACGGCTCCGACACGAGAGTAGGCCGACAGCATGAGGCCTAACGGGGAGGAGGCAGCAGTGAGGAAGGTGAGGGTGGTTGTATTGAGGTTATTAAGCAATAAAACAACTTACTCATTGTTAAACTTCACGTTCTCTCTCTGCTTAGGCACCAACATGTAGCCCCACCACAGTTCCAGCTTAGTTATCCCCCCTCCTTTGAGGTTTCCCTTTTCCTCCTCGTGTCCCTCTCCACATCCATCCCTTCCTCCCGCTTTGCCTCCACCCCTCTTTCATGTAGTGAATCAAAGCCTAGTGAGTGCACAGCCTAGTCTTCAAAGTTCTGCAGCAGAGGACAGGTGATTAATGGCAAGGTTTCTTCATTAGAGAGGAGATAGAGAGTCTTGCATCTAATTGGAAAGTTCTCAGGATTGCTGAGCCTCATTACCTCACTAACACACTCTGTCTTGAGACGTCAGCCCTGCGAGCCAAATTTGTGCGTGCGCATATGTGTTTGTGTATGTGTGCGCTCTTAATCACATCTGAGACGATGCTGGACAAACGGTGCTAAGGAGGCATCCCACTAATGCAAAATGACAAGTGTCTATATTAATCTACACATACTCTGGCAGTGATGGTGTCACTCTCAGTGACACAGTGCAGGACAAACAATGAAAGACAAAGTATGATTGCATAACGTTAAATCAAAGGCAAAATAGCATATGTAACAAAAGTTTTTTGATTTATGGGAGCGCAGGTTGCCAGGTACTTTGTGCGACTTTGGCATTGTAATGTGTTAATTCAGATGAAAGGCCCTCACCACCCCAGACCCACACAACAGCACTAACTAGCTAATCAAGGCAGCAGTACACAAACAACTGCTTTGTGAGGTTAAATCATTGTTTTTGTCAATGGAGTCTGATGGGGTGTAACGCCTTCTCTTCAGGTAAAGGCGTGAAAACGTTGCAGATATAGTGTATACTTGAACAGACATTAATACATTTCAGTGGCTGAAACCCATTTTGCTGCTGACTGCGACCACAGAAGTGCACAGCTTTAGTTTCCATGCCTGTCAGTGCGGTCTGCTCGGGCCCGCGTCAACTGCCATCTATGGAAGATAACAAGCCGACCGTGGACGAGAACCACAGCACGGCCCACGTCAGACACAATAAACCATCCGCAGCTGATCGGGCAAAATCGCTTGCGATATCTCACATTTTGCTTGTACGACATACAAACGTGTATATTCTGTATGACCATTCTAGGATGGGGTCTTAGGACCATTAAGGTAAAATGAAAATTTTAAATTAAAGAGCTAACAGGGAGGGCGAGCAAAATGAAATTCATAAAAGACAAAATATGAGTAAAAACTAATTTTTGCAAAGGAAAAAAACCTTATGAGAAGAGGAAGTAAATTAAGAATTTTCCTAAAGAAAAAGAATCCAGACGCAGGAAGTGTTGCTGTGTAACGATGTGATTCTGGTGACACTACAGTGTGCGAGAGCAAAGCTAACACAGTTCAGTACTGCACTCTGTAGACGGGCCCAGCACACTCCTCTCACAGCCAGCTGCACCATTTATTAATGTCGTTACTGTCTCAAGATGACTCGTTTTAATAAAAATAACTTTGTTCTGATATGATTGGAAATTGTGCTGCTGGTGTTCTAAAAACGTTCTTATGAGTTACTGATACCAGGAAATCTGAAATTTGAATTGCTTTCCATCCTAACCTTGAAAAATAAAGTGATACAGTTCCTTGACTAAAGAAAAAAAAATGTTTTCTGTGCTTTTTCTCATAAATCTGCATACATTTCCTCATAAATTGTCATAAATTCACAATTTTTTTCAGAATTTTACCCCCCAACCCCTGATTTTTTTTTAACCTTCACTGGTCTTAGTACACAGCTGCACCAGAGCACTGCTACTGCTTAAACATCAATGATCCTAAGGGTTTATAGCCTAAGCTTGAATGGTGGGAGGTGACCGTGACCGGTCATACTGCTGTAGTGTAACCTTTACCATTCCAGGAGGCCAACATCTTTGTGTCCAGATGAGGGCGGGGCCGACGCGTCCTCACTTCAGCCATTTTGGCTCTGGCAGAGGCCAGGAGCTCATTGACTTTCTCGACAGTGATGCCAAAGCGAGCAGCTGTTAACTCAACTGAATAACGCACGATCAGCACATTTCGGCCCTGCAGCTCCCCATGGGGGTCCTGGCAACACACAGTGCAGGGAATAAGAGGGTGTTCACACAAACTGATCCGTACTGACTGCAGCATTTTTCATGTTAATGCAATAATGGTTTCCCTTTGACACCTTAAAGTCCTCGTTGACTGAAATATAACAAAACCTTTATCCTTCTGTGCATTTTCACTGAAATGATTCGTTTCCTGCAGACTTTTAAATTCATGTGACATGATGATTGAGGAAGATCGACAAAACTACACGTGACTTCAAAATACCTGTTCTGGTGCAACATTGCCTTGCTCCTTGACCCCATAGTGGTGCATAAAGATGTCAGCCTGCGTAGCGCCACCACTGGCGCCCTCCACCACATTTGGTAACAGCTCCCGAACTTCAGAGGCCGTCCACACACAGAAGGCCCCCTCTCGCTTTTCTGATCCCCCTGAAGCTGAGACAGAGTCTGCATCCTCTGCGCTGTAGAAGCCCCCGGACTGTTTCAGAGAACACATGAACACAAAGACGGGGCAGGCGGAGAGAGAGGCGCGTTTTAAGGACAGAGACAAAACACACTATGGTATATGAGTTAAGAAACATGCTTCAGCACCTTTTCTGCCCTGTGAAATGTTGATGATAAGCAATTATCTTTCTACAGATCCACTGTATAAAACACAGGACAACTCTTAATTCAGTTTAACTGCTCTGTCGCACGTTTCAGGAAGGTAGTTAAAAAGGAAATACTTCATTATTTTACAAATTAAACCAAAGATCATTGAGACCCAAACGGCTAAAGTGAAAAGGTACTCCAGTAATTTAGCCTCAGGGAACTCGGGGAGTCTTCCTCATTGAGGGAAGAGCCCACCCACTGTATCACAAAGAAAAGCATGAAGTCTGTAGAAAATTATCTTTGCTGCACCAATTCATTAGCCTATAATTGCATAATAAATCTTGGGAATATTATTATTGCAACAAGTCTGGTTTTAATTGTGTGCCCAATTCATTTCTGTTGCTTCATTTAATAGAAGGGAGGGGGGAAAGGCTTGACCCTCAGAGGAGAGCAAGAGAGTTTAAGAGGCTATTTATCAGCAGGGTCCCACCCTAAGACCTTGAGGATGTATGAACAGAAAAACTCCACACAAAGGATTTCAATACAGTGTTTCTGGTGTCTAAGTGCAATGTTGGGCCACCATGTTCGATAAGAACGGCTTTAGTACGCCTATGCATCGATTCTCCAAGTCTGTGGAAAGATAAACACCGTTATTCTTCAAGATATTCCCTGTCGCTCCGTACAGGAGTGTTTTACACGTGCTCAGTTGGAGACACAACTCCGTATTTAGGCAGGAAGAGCCTCTGCCAAATCAAACATGCAAAGCTACCCCCAGTGGAGACCCTTTTGACAAGGCAGCAGCTGGAAGCTGCGCACTTTTAGCTCACAATGATGGTGGAGAGTATCCTAACTTTTATTCTGTATCTTGGTGAACCTCATGCTTTACACTACTTTCCCTGCTTTGGCGTCCTGGAGTGTTCGCTATAAAACCTGTAGCACAAAAACATGCAGTTACACACAAAGAAACAGTGGAGTCACCTTGTCGCTCAGGTCTCTGGAGACGTACTGCAGTATGTCCTTAGCCACTTCAGCAAAGAATTGCTCACCTGATACCTGGGAAAGCAGAAATGCATAGAAGACACCTGCTTAAGCATCATGATTTAACCTTAACGCGACCTCAAAGGTACTGTCATGTATTCTCTGCTGTATGTAATGAGAATGCTATTTGTTTGAGTTTGTATGTTTGTGTCCTAATTAGGGTTTGTTTTTCAGTCTCTGCTGGACTGAAAAACAGGCCAGCCCAGCATGCACTCGCGGGGAAACTAAAAACTATGGCATTCACATTCTAATGTTGTTTGCTGCATCTTAATTCAGAACTGCCCACTGCAGAGGGAACACAGTTTAAAGTGTTTGAACTAATCTGCTTGAAAAACGTGTTTTTGAGGGTAAATTTAAGAAAGAAAGAACACTTTAAAAAAGTACAGCCTGAGCAGTACTGGATTTTGGAGGACCTATGTTGATGCAGATTTAGAACATATGCAGTCCTCTTTATACTGTACTATACTAGGGATGTGTGCAACTAGTCTGCAGCTGGATGTTTAAATGCTGCTGCTCGTCCTAGTGACATCATAATTATTAGGCAGTTAAAGAAATTCATCCATCCATTTTCTTCCTCTTATCCAATTAATGGCCGTGGGGGCACTGGAGCCTATCCCAGCTGTCACAGGGCGAGAGGCAGTGCACACACTGGACAGGTCACCAGTCTGTCTCAGGGCTAACACAGAGAGAGCCAGACAACCTTTCACATTCACACCTACAGAATCACCAATTAACATAACCCGTGCATGTCTTTGAACTGTGGGAAGGAGCTGGAGTATCTGGAGAGAACCCACGCAGACATGGGGAGAACACGCAAACTCCCCAGAAAGGCCCCAGACTGATTTCCAACCCAGGAGCTTCTAGCCCACCACACCCCCGTTCCCTGAAGTTAAAGAAATCATTCATATTTTATTCATGTACAAAAACCAGTTACCTGTTAGCTCTAAGATGTGTAAGATGTTATAGTTGACACTAGCTGAGGCTGAAGGGGAGTGAGGTGGAAACTAAATAGATGCCAACGAGACGAAGCATTGCAGTGTTTTCTTCCTTCCTGACTAGTTACCTAAGATTTTTTTCTTTCTGTTACAGCAATGTTACAGCTTAAACAAGAGAAACTCCATTAATATTAGAATTTGGTCACACTGTCATGAGCATGGGTCTATTATGGGTAGATCTGGTTGGCAGATAGAAAATAGTTCCCAGACGACACTGCTCACCGCAAGGTTCGCAAACTTTTTGAGTAACCAGATCAGGACTTCTGAAAAGATACACTGTTTCTAACTTTAACAGACTGCACACAGCTTACTGACATGTGTGTGTCTCAGCAGATAATACTGGATGATCCATATCAGGTCTACACTACTTAAAGATAAGCCTTGCAATAGCAGCACTTTTCCTCGTCACTGTGAGTGTTTAAACTGACTCTGAAACAAAATAAATGTTTGCCATCTATAATTACACTGTCAGAAACACAAACAGTGACAATCACAGAGCCAATTACACACACCTGGGAAGCTGTTATGTAGGCTACAGACAGCTGAGCCTGGTCGTACAGCATCTTCTCAAAGTGAGGAACGTGCCAGGAGGAGTCTGTGGAGTAACGATGGAAACCCTGAGACAAAGAAGCATAAATTTACTCACTAAAATATCCATATTGCAACAAGAGCATTCCTGACCTGAACTTAAAACAAAGCAGAAAACAGGATGATTTTAACACAAAGAGAGCAACATTACATCTGCGTGTTTGTGTGTCTGACATCAACAAACTAGGCCTGCAAATTAGGGATGCACCACCACCGCTCTTTAGTTTTTGCTGTTATTTCCTACTGCAAACAACTTTATTTATTGCTTAGTATGACAAATGGTTTTATTAACTCAAAACTTTAGTGCATGGTTCCCAAAGTGTGAGCTGCGGCCCCCTGGTGGGCCGCGAAGGTTCTGCAGAGGGGGCCGCAGTAATAAAATAATTTTTTATTTTTTATTAAATGGGATGGTTTCCCCTCAAACTTAAAAAGCTCAAGTCAGTGGATGATTAAGCTATTATTAACCAGAAAATATCTAAAGATTGGGGAATTGATTCCCCATTTATTTATTTATTTATTTTACAATTAATTAAACCCATCTCTCCTACACATGCTGCTTCACATCTCCCTCAACGTACTGTGGTTGTCCAGCTGTGCTGGATATTTGTTTGATTGCTTTGAGGTAAATACATCTGTCCCATATTTTGACGCCACCATTAGAAATATAGATTAATTTAAACCCATTTCGGTTGCTTAAATTTGTAAAGCTCTGAAAGACGGTGGGGACAAAATGTCTGGAGGTCCAGACGATCTGGATCATTATCTCTTAAAGATGCCAGCAGATATTATTGCTGAGCTAATCACGCACATTTTTAAATTACTCTCCAGTCTAGCTCCATACCTAAAATTTGGAAAGCTGCCAATGTTTCCCCCTTATGTAAAGGAAGACATCTATCAGTGTTGAACAATTACCATCCAATTCCAGCCTTTCAGTCCTAAGATCCTTGTACCTCAGGTAAATTTAGAGTTTATCTGATGATAATGTTTTAAGTGATTTTCAATCAGGTTTTAGAACTGGCCACAGCACCATTACTGCTGCTACAGCTGTGATAAATGATCTCACAGGTGCACTGGACAGAAAACAGCATTGTGCTGCCTTATTTGAGGATCTGTTAAAGGCAGCTGAATTAGTGGGTCGTGAATTACTGCTGGAAAAAACGTATTAATGCTGGTTTTGGTCCTGTTAGGCTGTTAACTTGTTTTAAAATTACCGTGTAAATGGAACTCGGGGTATTTATACAGAGGGCCATGAATCAGAGTTTCCTGAGCTAACTAAAGTTGTCCCGCAGGGTTCCATTATGGAACCTACAGAAAGAGTCAAAAGTTTGGACACACTCACCCATTCATCATACGGGGCTCTATTCTAAACTTCACTCATTACAAACTGCTATGCTGCAGCTTACGAGTGTTTGCAGTTTAAAACTGGTTTTAAATGTTCAAAAAACAAAATTTATGGTCCCAAAAGCTCACCAGGGTTTGATGACTTTAATATTGTTCTATCTGATGGTAAATCATCTGAAAGAATACAAGTATTTGGGAATATGGACAGATTTAATGTACACATCCCTAATTTTGTTATGAAGTGAAGATCGTTTTTTTACTTCAGAAATAAATCGTGCTTTACTGTTTATTCTAAGAAAGACTATGTGGAAGCTACTTGTGTGCTGGGGTTGATTATGGTGATGCACTGTATATGCATGGCTCCTCTTCAGCTTTGCAGTCTTGTACTCTGCATCTTTAAGTTTGAATACAACTGTAAAGTCTCTGCTTCACCTTTGCCGCGTCATGCCTATCTATTGGTGAATTTAAAAGCATCATAAGGGATGCAGGGAAGGAAACCTGTGGATGTTTTTTTGTGTGTTTAATATTATGGGTACTTGTATTGTACTTTATGTTGTATTTGTAGCATTTTTTTATACGTTTTGCGTTTGTATGGCTGCTCGTTTGGCCAGGTCTCTCTTATCAAAGAGGTTTGATTTCATTGGAACTTCCTGGTGATTATTGCTGCAGGCTGGTCATAGTTGTATGAACTTTTTCCAGTTCCTGTTTGCTATGCACCATTAGATGCAACTCTCACTGGATTGCGTTAAAAGCAAAACATGCGAGTTCTTAAGTATTTCATGTTCTCAATGCAATGAGATCACACATGCACTGATGCAAAATAGGATTGTTTTTCCATCTCCATTTCCCAGAATGACCTTGTTCTGCTCCTCATCACCATTCATGTAGAAACATTAAGGCAGGGAGATTAGCAGCAAGACCATCTTAGAGAACAGAGTAGGCATCAAGGACAGCAGATATGGCATTGCTGGGTTCTAGCCAGTTGATTGCCCGACGCTGCGACTTGCTGAGGTGCCGCTATCCTAACAGTTAGCTAGAGATGTGGCCATTAGCAAGTGTTTGTTCCATACTTCAGTCAGTACAGAGAAGGGATACCCTCACCCCCGGTCATGCGTTCGGTACCAAGAGGGAACACAATCCCGGTCGCACGATCACGCCGACTTGTGAAATTTTTTTGGTGAGAACCCTGCATTGATAATGTCAGAAAAAGAACAAGCCAAGGCGGAGGTGAGGTGCAAAGCGACTTGCAGAACAGCAGCAACTGTGGTGGCAGGTTGAATCACATTAATGAATGCACCCTATTTGAGAGCTGCCAATGTGATCCACAGAAGAGAATCAGCTGACCCTCAGCTGTTCTGTCAGGACTTGCTGGCTGAGCTCAACTCTGTGGCCTGTCAAAACTAATGCTCAGTTTTTGTATTTTGTCAATTAATTTATCCCCACTTTTGATGC
Source organism: Bujurquina vittata (assembly GCA_015106715.1). Taxonomy (NCBI): domain Eukaryota; kingdom Metazoa; phylum Chordata; class Actinopteri; order Cichliformes; family Cichlidae; genus Bujurquina; species Bujurquina vittata. The sequence goes on from VUQK01011718.1 coordinate 9,026, forward strand.
ATCACTCACTATGTAACCTGATTTTAATATTTCTTCATATATCAAATTATTTTCAAGATTCTGCCATTTAAAAAAGAACTAAAACTACAGCTCAAGTTTGTGTCACATGTTCAGCCTTGCTTTCAGAACAGTTGCACCCCTCATCGTTTTTTTGTTTGTTCGATTTGTTTGTTTATACCTGTGCAATGTGGTCGTGGATGCCTCCAAGTGCCATCATGCGGAGCGTGTGCAAGGCCATCTGGAGAGCCTCGACACCTTCTGATGTGGAGCGATTCACAGACCAATAGGACATGAGGAACATCAGATTCACTACATATCCACAGGCAAGAGAGAGAGAGGAAGAGAAAGAAAAATACTGTCAGATATCAAAATGAAAAATATTATTAAGACTTAAAGCTATAAAGCTGACCACTTGGGTTCCTGCCTACCTGGTGAGGGGAACTTTGGAGCATCTCTAAAGCCTCCATACTCCTCCTCATAGGAATGGGCCAGCTGCTGAAAGCAGCGATTGGCCACATCTGGAGCCAGTGGAGGACTTTCTCCTGGGTTTGCAGTGATGGTTGTGCCTTTCTTCAGGGCCTCAAGGATCCTCTCCCCACTGGACTCCAAAGCAGGACGATTATTCTGCCACTGAAGAACATAAATCATAAGTCAGTCTTTATGCCATTCATATGCTTCCATACTGCAGACACAGCATAGGAGGCTAAAGACAACACACAAAAAAACAGCATTTCCAGGTCTTTAATGACTTTGTTCATCCCCATTAACACAGCATTAAATCTGATATAATAATGTTTCCTAATTCTTTACGTCTTACTACCTGATCTATGATTCTGGTGAGGACCGTCTTGAACCCAGGTCTACCTCCATGGTCTCTGGGCGGGAAGTAGGTGCCCCCAATGAAAGGTCGAAGGTCAGGAGTCAGCCAGACACTCATAGGCCAACCACCACCTCCACTTGTTGCCTGGAAAACGTTCACAGCCAAAAGTTATAAAGGAGCATTAGCAGAGTGAAGCTGAAAGAAGCCTGTGTGTAAAAATATACATGTACACAAACCTGCACAAAGGTCATGTAGACCTTGTCCACGTCAGGTCTCTCTTCTCGGTCTAGCTTGATGCAGACAAAGTTTTCACTGAGTATTTTGCCAATTTCCTCATCCTCGAAGGACTCCCGCTCCATAACATGGCACCAATGGCATGTGGAATAGCCCACTGAAGGTCAGGAACAAACAGAGATTTTTAGCAACGTCTTTCCACCTTACATAGAATTATTAGATTCCTCGATATGACTTACATCTCACACTGAAATAGAAGCGAAACATTGAAAAATCCTGAATGGAATGTTCCAGATATTTCTAATTTATATTACTAAAGCCGCATACACACTGGAAGCAATTTGCAGTGACATTGCGACCAGAGACCACAGAAAGACCAAACAGAGCAGATTTTTTTCAAATGCAACTCAGGCCACTTGGATATGTGGTACTAAATATGATACGCATCCGACCTTTTCAAATGCGACCTGTGTGTGTACAGACGGGCCGCATTAATCCCACCTGCACGTCATTGATACACGATAAACATCACTATTCTGAGTCCCATATTCCGTGGACGCGCGAAGGAAAACTAGCTTACTTTGCGCATTCTATCCTATAATGATTTCTGTCTCAAATATAATCATCTCTGCAATGCTAAAACATATAGGACTATAATTAAAGCAATCCCTGGTGCTGTTTGGACCCTGATTAGAAGATAACAGTTCCGGTCTCTCCTCAGCTTCCACTAATATTGATTGGAAACTGCGACTTTACTGAAATTTCAATCAAAACAAAATAGTTAGAAATCTATTCTGTTACATCATACGTCCTAATCCGTCCTATAAGAACTCAATTTAGCAAATATTTTCTAAAAACGCACTTTACACTTTAAGAACTAAATATTTAAAATTCTCTGTTGCTCCAAAGGCGAAAGAAATTCATTTTTAAGATTCTGAATGGAATCTATCCGTCCAATGACTTTCTGCACCAGTGATTTGGCTTTGAAACAAACTGTTGTATTTTCTGTGACAATGACACTGAATCCACTGATCATTTGCTTGTGCACTTCTCTAAAGCTTTGTGGCTTGACATGTAAGACTGGCTGTTTCCTAAAGTACCTCGGTTGCAAAAGTTCTGTCAAAAGGACATAATTTATGGTTTAATTATTGATAGTCAAAAAGATGACTTTTTAGTAAACAACATTTTGGTTCTTAAGATTTTTTCTTACCCGATAAAAAGATGGGTTTGTCTTCTTTCTTTGCTTTGTTAAAAGCATCTTGCCCCCATGGAAACCTGACCAAAAACACAAACATGACATTTCACTGTAGCATCAGCTTTCAGAATGTGAGTCCATTTGTGGTTTAAAGGCACTCACCAATCGACTGGGTTGTGTGCGTGTTGTAGCAGGTAGGGTGACCTCTCCTTGGCTAACCTGTTGGTGTGTCTGTGAGAAGTGGATGCTGGCCCTTCACTCCCTGATGCCATGCTCATAAAGACAGATGGACTGGACACACAAGATTTTTATTAATGGTGCTTCATGTTTATTATTAGAAAAACTAAGATATCTTGATTTTATTTGGCTCAGTGCGCATCCAAATATTCCCCCAGAAGGAACTGAGAAAAGGCATACAAGCTATAGAAGAAAGCCCCCACCCCCACGACATGACCCTGCTTCCCTTGAGCAACACCTTTCCATGAAGAGAAAATAAACCTACAATATTCAGTTCAAATTATATGCACACCCTGTTGTTGAACCACTATTAATACCCTGTGTAGTCTAACGACATAACAAAATATCTACGTAATATTAACAGGTTAACCTTACTAATAACAATACAGGCGTGTCTGATGCTGCTCACGCTTGTTCAGCAGTTCCCTGTTAAAGCTGCAGTAGCTGTCAAGCACTGTAGCGGTTAGCCCAGACTGCCGTGGCGAGTCCCATTTGAATATTCCCCAATTTATTGTGACTTGGCCCACACGCAAATGTTCATAACCCGGAAAACGAGAATGTTTTATTAGCCATTTTCATTGAATTCGGGTGGGGAAAAGCTTGATTTGTGACAGTTAATAAGGAAGAACGATGCTTAATTTTACCTTTAGCGGAGGGTGGTCAAGGACTTTTAGGGAAACCAGCTAGAAAAGCTACCGAGGTGATGGAAAGGAGAACGTACCGCCTGGCTGTGTACTTACACCGGACTGAAATGCGTGCCACTCCGACCTTAATGACATCTTTGTACTTACAGGAGTTAGCGCTAGAGACATATTAAAATGAATGATTTTGAATGGGAGTACGGTGCGGTTAGTCTAAAAGCACTCTCGCTGCTATCGTGCCATAATTAACGCAAGTGTCATAATATAAAAAGTCTTGTTTTTTTATGCTCCGTTAACGTACAGCTAGCGTTAGCTACAGATTAGCCGAGGCGTTACCTGAGGTAGCAGGCCGGCTGGGGATGGAGCAGCGCTGACCTGCTTCTTGGTGGGTGGGGGTTTTGTCTGAAACACCTAAAGTTACTCTGCGAGCACCGCTGTGGACTGTACGCTTCCGAATAAACTGCAGTCAAAAGGCGTGCAGGTTCCGAGCGGCTACGCTTGGAGGCCGACCGACGCCATGCTAGTCTTAACATCCTAATCCACGGGCTGTTATTTTAGCGAGCTATAGTTAGCTACTTTGTAGACAGAGTAGCCAAAACTTGCAGCAATGAGTTGAATACTTTTTTTTTGGCAATACTGTCACTTGACAGGTGGAGGCGCTCCAACAGGCCAGCAACAGGAATGAGAGTCATAGTGCAATTAAGTTTAATTAATTCATACAAGTCCTGCTTTGTTTATTTAAAAAAAACAATTATTTCTTGTCGTAATGCAAAACATTTAAGCGTCAAGTAACTGGACAATAGTTATAGCTTTACAGTGTATTTGTGACTTATTAAAGGTTTAAAGAATAAAAAAAGTGTTATGTACAATCTAAAGAACAAAAGAAATGATAGTTTATTAGTTATGCTTTCACAAGCCGCAAATTGAGCTGAACAACTGTTGACACAAAGTTGTCTCGAGTTGCCACGTCTGAGGCGACGATGTTGACGCCTGATTGCTGCTTCAGCCACTTGAGCAGCCTTGGCAGGCTCCTGTGCGCGACGTTGGTGAAACTGTCGCAGAGGCGAAGGATGTATTTGAGTATCCCGGCATCCTCTGGCAGAGTCAGGTTCAAACCGCACACAAAGAAACCTGTGAAGAATAGATTAAAGCTCAGCAGTCACTTTACAGTACACAATTATTTTTGTTTTGTCACTCAGTAGTCCAACGAGGAGCTGCAGAAACTGAGAAAACTCACGTTTGAAAGGCTTTTCCTTTTCCACAGCTTCAGAGATTTTTGATTGCACTTGTGCACGGTCCATACTATTGGCATAGTAATAAATTATTTTATTCCATATTTCAGGATGATGATTTGCTGGATAATCATATGAAACGATGACGTTTTTGCCCGCCTCCCAGCAGTTCTTCAGTATAAGGGTGTCCTGTTGTACAACCAAAGGTTCTGTCAAAGTCACAATAAACTACTTTCATTTAAAAAATGAGAAATTATAGCCCAAACTCCCGGACCGCCGGTCGCTTCCGGCCCCGCCCCCTATATCCGGTACTTTTATGTTAAACAATAATATACAATTTGGCCCTTTAAGTTACTTTTTGACATTTCGCCTAACCTCTTGATTGCAATGGAAGGCGAAATCTCAAAAAAAGTATCTTAAAGGGCCAAATTGACATAATTCGCGGACCGGAAGTAAAGGGCGGGGCCGGAAGTGGGCCGAGTTCTGGCAAGACTTACTGCTCTTAATTTTAACAAAAAAATGTGTAAGCAGTACCGATCGGTGGACGAGTTTGCGTCCAAACAAGGTCTTAATGAAGTTAATAAGGTGGTTGTGAAGTTGTTCTGCAACGTTTTTGTCAAAGCCTTTGAAGTTTGAAAAAGCCAGGATGATGACCTCTTTCGGATGTTTCGCTGCCCATGCATGTATTTCCCTGAGAACAGTCTGAACACAATGGCAGAAGTAGTTGGCATTAGATAAAGAAATCTTCTCTGTAGGTCTCAGCAAAGCACTGCTCAGTTATATTAGTTCACTCATGTGGTACCAAAAATCTAAAATTTTTTATTTAGCCAATTTGTTTGCATTTTCTGTGCATTGGGGAAATTCCTGATCTATACGTACTGACTCATCAGTACATATAGATCAGGAATTTCCCTAATTGCTTTGTTCAACATGTTTATTATTACCTCCACATCAGTGTGTGTGTACAGGCCATGGTAAAAGTACAGCCGGGTGGGATTGGGGTCATTACGCTTGCGAGCGATCCTCAAGTCAAAGTAACGGACTCCTGCGTCCAGTTGCATTGTGATGTTGTCTTCCTGCAATAAAAGCTAACATTAGTCAAACGCTCCCATCTCGATTTGTTACGTTCACATATAAATTTGGTAGAGGCAGGTTATAAACTGTCCGTACCTGGGTGGCTCCCCATGTCCGTACTATACTGCGAACGCAATAAATCCAGCTGAATCTTTTTAGACGGTCAGGCTCTATAATTGTAGAGTTGATATCCAAATCATAACTCATTGAGTCATGGCTTCCTAGAGATGAATCATACACACGATGAGTGCATACTGGAGAAGGTTTAGCACAACAAGCATCCTCAGTCTCAATTTACTTCTCATAAGTAGCAGTTGTGACTACAGGGTGAAATTAACTGCATTTGATTTGCGTACAACAGTCACAATATCAGCAGGACACAGCTGTCCTGGAATCATTTACCTGGAATAGCAAGGTCAAAGAGAGGAATGGTCCAGAGTTTAGATGGCAGCTGGGACATCCAGTCACTGTAGCTCGTGACCGCTGTACCCCCTTTGCCTTTTTTTGCAGACATCTGTACAAAGCGTTTTAAAACTCAACATAAAGTCTCTCATAAACTCAGCGGCTCTAGGCAGCAGTAAACAGATTGAGCACAGACATAAAGGTCAAATGTTTTGAGGAATAACACTCACCCCACCAAAGTAATCCCCCAGCTGTAGTTTAGTTCATTATTACTTCAGATTTGACTATGTGCATGAACTGACAGTCAAAGAGCTGAAGATTTAGCTTTGTTGTTGCTCTTCATTTATGCCATAAGAGGGGAAACGTCAGCTGTCTTTCAGGTTTAGTCAGGAAGCAATCTGAACGAGGAATGCTTGATGAACTAGATACTCTGCTGAAACTTCCTCATACCATCGCTAGAAAACACAAAGGGAAAACAAAGGCTCTGAACAGACTTTTATCTCTGAGGCCAGTGTGGACAAAAACCTGTAAATCGGTGGTTCAGCCCCACTTCAGCAGCCCAGAACAACTTTTTATCAGTCATTAACTATAAAAAAAAAAAAAATCCAAACTGAATTTGACTTTAATACATATTTTTGAATATAATTTATAATTATGTCTGCGAAAAAAAAATAAATTACCTGTCAATGTCAGATTATCTGGCTAGAGTGCAGAAGTCACAAACTGGGTTTACCATTAGAATAGAATAGAATAGAATAGAATAGAATAGAATAGAATGCCTGTATTGGCACTATACAGGATGCACAATGAGAATAAAACAGATTAACCCTAAGAGAAGGACTGGTGTAATAAAGGTGAAGGTGAGATCAAATGAAAACTGACCGTGAACAAGTTCAAAGCCACTGATCAGGAGGCCATTCTTCAATCCTCACACTGAGTAAGAAACCTCCCTCCCAGTATATAAAAAGCAGTGATGTGCAAAAAGTGAAACTGGTGAGGGTTTTACTACCACATGTCTACTTTTGAAATATGTCTGAACAATAAGTTCCAGTTCTTTCAGGCTGCACATGTTTTAAAAGAGGAAATTGATCTTTACAAACAGTGAACTCATAAGCAATAAATCATATATCCTTACTCATCTGAGCGCACACAGATTGCTCTCTACTGCAGTTTTAAGCAATCTGGTTTGACTAGTAGTCTATCTTATGGTGGTCAAAGTTTGTTGACGTTATGACACTCC